>NNCF01127200.1:189334-255493 GCA_002313205.1 Laupala kohalensis
GGGGCATAAGAATTTTAGAAAGGCTTAGGTGGGGAATAGCACAAAAAGGTTGGGAAACACTGTTCTAATCTTCTAATTGCATACATACGTAAGAACAGTGGAAGAAGTCCGAGAATTTGATTATGTATGTTGTCACAAGATTTGTTGTAAAAGGAGGTTTCGGATGCATTGCAGCTATCATCAGTTTTATTTATTTATCTTTCGGCAATACTGCACGATGGTAGTGTTTCACAGCCGATTTGCACTATCGAGCGCTGACGCTTGTGGCTTCCCAGAAACCGGAACGTGTGTGCAGGGGTGAACGAGAGAAAGGAGATGACTCGAAGGGGAAGAGAGAGAATCCCAAGCAATCCTGTCGCAGAGCCGTATTGTTCATCATGATAAATTCGGGGTTTGAACGTCCGTTCCCGGACATCAAAGGCAAACGAACTAATCGTTACACTTCCGGGTCATCCATCTGTATCAAGTGATACACTAAAATAAAAGAATAAATAAATGATGGAATAATTAATAAAACTATTGCAAGGAATTAATTGTTACGATAGTATTAAAGAAGAAGTATCGAATGAAGATACAACGATACCAATTAATTATAGAGGAACGTTAAAAATATTGAATCCTATGCCTTTCGCAATAAAAAATATTCATTCATGGGAACAATAGGACATACTGGAGTAATTTGTATTGCGAAAGGAAAAAATATGTGACTATTTCCCAAAGAATACTAACATTCAAAATTTATAGCTAGAAAACCTCCATTTCCTCCAACTGAGGATGTATTATACAATTGCTGACATTTCTATCAGTAACTTGTTACAAAAAAAATACCGGGATAACTTTACTTTCTGTAAGGAAAGAAAAATCAGAACGACCATCGAAGATTTCTCATTCAGATGATTCTTGGAACCCATACTGTAAGTAATAGTACAACAATGGATCCGTAGACTAGTTGCATCTGATGATATCTGTGCACGTGTATGGGGAAAACCCTGATAAATTATTCCGTGGCGCACACTTAAACCTTTTATATATACTGGTGTTTTTACCGCCCAACTAATGAACCCATGCAAAGATTTCAGTCATTATAATATGAGAATACCATGCAAATATTTTTTCCATGCAGATACACGAAAGAAATCGATGAGTAAGAAATTCTCAACATACGTACATGTAAAATCGGTACGTGAACGCACAGAGCGTGTCCCAGTTCGTCCAGGTATCGGTTGTTATGAAAATGGCGTACAATTGTGGAAGGTGAACGGAGGATTTTACGAATAACACTACTGTGTACAAAGGTATTGTTCAGACATTTTTCGACATGTTATAGTTAAATAAGTGAGTCGAATCTGTTCAGACATTTGTATTGAATCATTGAATGAGTGAATCATCTCTGGAGCACACTCTTTGATTGAGTTGAGTGATTCATCTTGATTGTTGCCGAGCTAAGGAAATTTTCCCTTGATGCTATAGGTTGATTCAAATTTCTTGCCATGAAGGAAATTATTCGATATCATATGATTCAGCGTATTAATTACAAGTTCCTTCGCTGACTACATTCGAGTGGCAATCCTGCATCACGCAAGTTGGGCGAGTCCAGAAAATTCCTCGCTTTGTCACGTCACGTTATTCTCAGTTCGATACCTGGTCGAGTCATCAGGTTATACTATCGATTTTACCGATCAAATCGGTAACCACGCACGAATTTCAAGTATATAGGCACATGGCCCCTGCTTGCAGGACAGATTGTCTAGCAGATATTCATTGGACATTACGAGCAGACATTCGCTCCAGACATTCATTACTCCGCTACCTACGGAGACAGTACTTTGTATTACTTCATTGGGCACATTCCTTCGTTTACTTCAAGACATCACTTCGCTTGCTTCAAGAATGTACTTCATCGCTTCACATCGCTACAATGCACGAAGTCATATATGATCATGCCAACTATTGATCATAAGAAGGATGGAATTTGGTAACAAGATGCCGTTTCACCTATTCCACTCGACCAGCAAGCCAGCTGGTGTCCAGGAATGCTTCTTCACATCTCATCTCATCAGCAAACTTTCTTGGAAACTATACTATCATTATTACTCATTATTACCATGGCATTTCATTAAACAATGTATTCTTGTTACTAATCATTATTCATTTTTGGCCTTATCCTTCACTCACATTACATTCTTTTTTTTTCATTATTTCTTGTATAGGCAAATCACAAATGTTTATACAGGTATTGATCTCGGGTTTGATTGCTAGCTCGTTGCAATTTTCATCCGACTATCATTATGACATGAGAGTACTCATCTGTATCGTGATAGCAGTGAATAGCCTTTTTTTAGTATTTCTTGTATTGAGAAAATAAACTAAGTAAACTTACTAATACATGTTATTTACTACATTTGAAGCAATAACAGGCATTTACTTTGTTTAAACAACAATTTTAATCCTGTGGACTTAATCGAAGGTTCCGAGTCGCGAGTAGTGTCCCCTAGGAGGCAGGTTATGAACTCATCTTCTTCATTGGATCATTGAGCGTTCAGTAGCACCATCTGGGAGGAAATTTACGAACTTACCTCAATTTTAATTTTAGAAGAAATTACAAAAGAAATAGTTTATACTTAAAATTTAAGATTATTGTCCTTCCAAAGTCCCGAAAAGAATGTTTATTATGACGCCTCATCCCTGGTAATTTGTTAAGTGTGATGGCAGAAAAGGGGATCTTTACAAAACAGTTACGGTTTAGAAATAAGGTACAGCGACAACGTTCATGAAAATCAAAGCTAAACGAGAGCAATCTTATATGTTGAGAGCTTGTCGTCTACCAGTTCTATTGTTCTCTTATGAACAGAACCCGCATGACAAGCTGTATGCAAACATTATTGGCCCTCAAACGTCAATGGACTTTATTGCAGTCACCACGTTTCTCCTGCAACGTGTATGAGGAGCTGGAAAATATATTGGCTCAAGTTCTAAAATTCTTCACACAATTAGCACATACATGGAGTGTTATCCTTTCATGAAAACAGTGAAGCATATTGCTTAGTATACGTTTCGATGAATGAAGGTTTTGGTAATAATTAAGTAATTCATTTGTAAATAAGTGCTCATAAACAAATAGTTGCATGCCCACTCTACCTTAATTTATTTTGTTAATAAGGTATTGATTGAAAATGATGATTCCCTTTGTAGAAGATGAAGTAAACCTTGTGATCTGTAGGGAAGCTAATCCACCTCTTGGTATAATTGAGTTACATCTTGGTTCAAGATTAACTACACGATGACTAGTTTCTCCGATTTATTTGTTTTCTGAACATGTTCATTTCAGAAACAATCTGGCCTAGTCCCTTCGAGTTGATCGTAGTCCTTACATAGTTTCATCAATGTGACCTACGTGCACCTTCATTTTATGGCGTTTATCTACGGTATTCGTGATCTTGCCTCAATTAATAAACCCTCACCCTGTTTCTACTTCAAACAATCGCAACATTCTCTAACCTAGATGCACTCCCGAATTGTCAATCATTTCTTAATTTCTAGTGGAGGCCATGTTTGCGATTGATGTTGGCTGCTCCTGCGAGCTCGGAGGTCACGGTCTCCGCACCCTTTCTCTCCGGCGACCCCGCGCACTTAGTTCGTCGCTCGTCCCGCTGGTCCCCGTTCCACTCGCCTCGGCTCATCCGCCGTCCCAACAGATCGATGGTTGTACCGTTCGCCGCTGACTCGTGCACACAGGCGCCGCTCCCAACTCCCAGACTCTACTCCCACCTGGGTTCCCGGTCCAGGGCTGGATATGTCCAAAAGCTGAGCATACTGGGTCTGCAGTACCGTATGATGAAAGACTTACCGGATCAGCTGGGAGAAAGCGCGGGAGTTAAACGTCATACGCTTTCAAGCATGAGCTTAATTCCATGATTTAGTAGCTGAAAATTCTTTTTCAAAGAGGTGCTTATGGGCCGCACGGGGTTCTCAATTAATGTGCACCGCGATGGTTGGCTCTGCGGTGGCGCTCTGTAGTTTACAACTCAGATGCTGAGATACAGCGCTATGGTGTGAATTGGGGTAAAAATAATTCAGTGTTGTTCTACCGGGTTTTCTGTTGGTGTGTCGCTCTGAAATTTTGGTAGATCCGAGAAGCTGACTTCTCGACTGTCGACCTATTCTGAGAAAACCGAGTTGAAATGAAAATAATGTCTTTTATTAAGGTACAATTCAGTATTTACTGGAATCCCATTTGCCTCTTACTCTTGCCATAACTCTCTCCAAATACGCTAAATGTTATGAACGCTATCTCCTACATTAGTCTATTTTCATTAAAGGAATTATGAATTTTTACTGACGCAGATTATTCCACTCAGATTCTTGGCCCTACAAAATTATTTAATACACATTCGTTTGCATTTATCTCGTACTACAGGCTAAATAGCTCGTATTTGGTTTAACAGATCTCATACAACAGAAAGTATGTCACTTTCTTTATATCCTTGGGCTTATGTTATCCATAATGAGAACCATTTTAAAAATTTAATGAATTTTGGAATAGTGCAAAAACAGTTTTTGGAAAACAAAAAACAGGTCCCTTTTATTGAAAAAAAGTTGTGCACACCCTGCTTGAATAGAAATTCTTAGGATAAGAGGACGATCGGTTCTTGTGGGAAAAAATATTTCCGTTGTGCAAAGAAATTGAATATTCTGTTTCTGACATATATGTACACCGGAAATGCTTGTCATATCAGCAAATATAAACTGAGAAAGTACAGTAAGTTATTTTTACAATTAGTTTAATCTAATTTAAAGATATATTCGTAGTCAATTTGGTTTGAAATAAGAATTATAAAAATATTTCTTACCTAAAAAATATAAATTAATCTAGGGAGATATAAATAAATTTCAATTTGAATTCAGAAACAAATTTACCAAACAGAAAAAGATCACACATTAGTCGAATGTAGTTTTTATCACACTTTATTGAAGTTTGTATCTGGCAGAAGGGCTTACCAATATAAAAATAGAAATAAGTTACACAAACTATCACTTTATTGAAGTTTGTATCTGGCAGAAGGGTTTATCAATATAAAAATAGAAATAAGTTACACAAACTATGACTTTGGCAATTTTTTTTCTTGAAGCAGAATGGTAATTCTTTACCAGATCTCATACTAAGTGTGTCTCTTGTCGAAGGAAGTGTTAAAAATCTCTATGAAATGCAGACTTATAAAGACATAAAGACCGTATGATGACCAAATCTTAAATTCAGGGATGTAGTAGAGCACGAGCGCATGGGAGTGGTGAAAGGATATTCAATGATATGAAGTGAAAATTGAAAATAATGTATACGCTGTGTACAACGCAACCCATACTATAAGTGCCACTTTTCCCCCAATATTGATATCACGCTTCGTTAAGATGTGTGATTTTCCCCCTCCAGTGGGACATTATACACTGCAAGGCAAAATTGGGGGCAACACCTGACAGTACCCTCACCCAAAATTTCACTCGAAACATGGAAGTTATGGAGAGAGGAAGGAACTGGACCTGTGATTTTGCCTCGTCATGCATGTGAATGATTCCTAAGTTTAAGTTATGTTAACAACCGTTTTCTTCGTTCATTGGCATTACTGATGTTGAGACCCATACGTAAATACAGGAATGCAGTTGCTAATTCTGGGAAATTCGCAGAACGAATATAAACAATTTACGACTGAATCGATCTTGATATTAGTTTTTGTATTAAATTTTGATACTGTTCACTGCGTTACGGCGGGGTAGGGGGTGTTAGACTTGGAGTTACTTAACTAATAAAGGGTATATTTTATAGGGCGCTTTTAACCTTAAAATTGCTCACAGTAATTTTTGTACTCAACCGTTCAGTTACAGGACAGAGCAATGAGGAATAAACTATTACAGTCAATGCATCAAAATTTGTCTCCACGTTTTCCGAAAAACAAAATCTTTTCTTAACATGGGGGAGTAGGTCGTAACGTAATTATTAGGGGGGAGGTGAGAGGTGTTGGAGTCAACGTGGCTCGATGGGTAGAACGCTGTGTTGCTGGATAGATGGTCGGGGTTTGGTCCCCGGTGAGGCAGGGATTATTCATCACACCTCAACATCTAGACCAGGGGTCGGCAACCTTTTTTGGCCGCGGGTCAAAATCAACCAAAATGTGAGTATTAAAGAGACGTTTGGGCCAGAGATATTTTCGACTTGGATCTTATATACATAAACACTTATGTGTATAAGATCCATGGTAATCGAACTAAAATGTTGTTCTTAGTATTTATTTTCAATTTTTTTATTCTCAAAATGTTTGTTTCATGTTTATGTTTTATAATTTATTTTTATATATTATATTTTATTTTCGGAACTAAAGTGGGTTACTTGAAATTATCAAATGGGTCACTCGGTGACCCTCGGGTCATAGGTTGCCGACCCCTGATCTAGACTGACTCTCAGGCCTACTCATTCTACTGTAAAATAAATACCAGAGACTATCCCTAAGTGGCCAGCATCCTCCTAATGCCGAGGCCAAGAAATTGCGGAACTCTAACCACCTAGTTAGACTTTGACTTCGGGTAAGAGGTATTGTGCGAGTTCGTTGTGAAGGGGAAGGGGGAGTTGAAAAGTGATAATTTTTGCGTCCCGTAATTTTTGTACGACCCCTTAGAGGCTCTGAAATAATTAGAAACTTGTGAAGTTGTCCTCTACGAAGGGAAGGGCGCCCTTCCTCCGCTGTGAAGTGGATTCAGTTAAAATATTAAAATACTTAGATTAATGCAGTCACTCAGAATTTAGATAACGTTCACTGTGACTGTGGAATAATTGTCGAGGAAATTTTCGCTCTATTTTTGTACTATTTTCTGGCCAATATTTTTTTTAAAGAAAATATATGTCGTCGAGAAGTGACCCGGGTTTTTCTCCGGTTTTCCTTCGGGTAGAGGCGGATATTTACAAACACTCGCTAGGCTCTTGCTTAGAGATGGTATAAATTGATATAATTATTGTCGAATTTAGTGTTATTTAATTGTTACGAATTATCAACAATACTTTCCGAATGACTTATTGTTTGATGATAATAATACGTACTTGTGAAATAACTTTTCTGTGTTTTATTAATACTACAACACGTGTCGAACTATTTTTCATCGTTAGGAGTATGATGAAATGTTAAATCTGCCTCTACCTTAGGACCCTTGATCGGAATTGATGGGATGGTCCCTTGCTTGCTTCCGGAGAGTAAATTAGTTTATTGTCCTCCACGTGGTCATATGCACTTTGTAACTGCGTTTTTACAATAAAGTTTATTTATTTATTTATTCATATTATAATTATCAGTCTTGATTGTGTGAAAATAATACATAAGTAAGAGTTAAAATACAACATTCAATTTCGATTAACTTTCCGTATGTGATAATTTATTTAACTTTGTTTTACCAATTACATATTCACATTGCCTTCTTTTGATTGTAACTGTAAATCATCTATGCGTTTTTATGTTTTAAGAGTGTCGTCTCCTTTTTCTTTTTCTTGTGGCAACATACTAATGACTGAATTTGGTTTTGTTTAACGCGGTTACTTTCAGACTGCTATATGTCTATTATATTTTATCGCATTCCCGAGTTTAAATGTTTACACAAAATTATCAAGCGAAGATTTTCTCTCAAATAACTTTTAAAACCGGACAGTGTCGGAAAATCGTGGTTTGTGATGAACAGTGACAGGATTTATGATATTCGGCAGTGTTCTACTTCACTAAATCTCCAATTCATTTATTCAGCAAAGTCATCCATGAAACATCATTTTTCAGAGTGTTTAAAATGAGAAACATTAAAAAAAGATGTGAATGTATTTTTGAGATGTTATACATCAACATTTATCGCATGAGTGCCACGAACACAACACATCTATAAGAAAATTGAAGAGTAATTTCTCTTGTAGTCAACTGGCAAGGATACGCAGATATCTTAATACTTGCTTCGGGAGGTAATGACAATATAACGAGTAATCGCTAATTACCAGCTTAGAGGTTTTTATCGCCATTTTAATTACTGTATTGGTTTTAATTATTACAATTTTGCTTTAACACGTCACTTAAATAGGAGAAGATATCTTTCTGTGAATGTAGATTTGAATTATGGTAGATTTGAATATTATGACACAACAGATGTAAATATTAACTCATCGTTGAACGCGGACGTGCTCTAAAACTTGAGCGCGGTGGCAGGCGCTTCGTGGAATCGTTTGGCATCATTGGGGAGCGTGGAAAGCAGCACGTCTCCCACGGGTACCCACGTCTTTTCTGGAATGGCACCTCTGCACCTGTCCGATTCGCGGATCCCTCTCATCTCTGTATTCTGCCAACAGGGCCTTCTGCGCGAAGTCCTCTCCTGCCTTTCCTCTGAAATACCCGCGTACATGAAGTAGCCAGCAACAAATTTCTGTTCCCTTTGCTTTTCACTGGTCGGCGAGTCCAGTTGTTTGAGTAAGTGTGTGAGAGTATTAGTGATGTATTGTTTTCAATATGCTTTAATAACAGTCGCTCTTTTTTTTTTTTAATAGAGACCTAAACCAACTAAAGTAAAAAGCCTTAGTGGTGAATTAAAATGGCCTTACATGTTGGTATCGTACACGTACATCTCTCGGTTGCATATTAAACCTAAAAGCTTTGAACACCTTTTTGCTGCAAACTAGAATTGATAGAAAAATATGCACATAAATATAATTCCGAATTTATTAAAAATATTCACTGCATAAAATATTTTTATTAGTTTTGAAATCTCTTTTCAACACGAAAGTAGTGTTTGAATCAAAATTCTCCAGAAGTATCTTGTCACTACACTGAATAAATTTCTTTAATCTCCTTTGCTAATAGTTTCAATGTGCGTCTTCCTTTATTCTTGACTTCAATGCCGCTGATTTTGAATTTACAATATTCTTCAAATATGAAAAGTTTCCCTTTGAATTGAATAACCATTGATCGAAACGAAGTGAGTACAAATTGGAATATCAGCTGATTGGTTTTCTGTATCAGTTCTGAAGACTTATATAAACATCTCGTTCGTACGACAGCCAATTCTGCCTTCTGTTCTTCATTAACTCTGGTCCCCCTGAAGGCTACGGTGTTAGCGTGATTGCTCATCAACAAGTCATCTCGGAAAAAAATTGTAGCTTTTCACATTAATGTCGCAGTTCACATAGCCGTGACTACTGAAAAGCAAACTCTCCTTCCTCTATCCACTTCCTCCAAGTATCAATAACTATTACTAACAACTCCTAGTAACCCCTCCACGTGGGCCAAGTTGTTGGTAAACCCATCTAACCGGCCCACCTACTAACAATAGTCTTCCACCCAACTCCTACTTCCTTTCGCTCCATTTAGATAAGCTTCAATAGCACGCTAAATTTCCCATTTACTAGTACTACAACGACTCTGGGACGTATCCATTGCAGATGATCCTTCCATTGACGATACTCACCCGACCATAGAAGGAAAATATTGCCACAAATGTATTGAAAATGAAAATCATTTCAAACACTACAAATTTACTGGGTGCAGTTCTGGAGTATTACAGCACATGGCGCAGCTTGATGTGCTCTAGATGCCAATGATTGATCGGCGTTCACTCTGACCCAGCCCCGAGAGCGACGGGGAGCGTCGCAAATATTTGAAACGGATCTGTTGTCTGTATTAAAGTGATTGGAGCAAAACCGATGACAGGCGTGATTCTCATCTGTCTCTCATAATAAAGGAAAATGAATCCTTAGTCATCATTTGTACAAGTTTACATCTTTTAAGAATATAGCTAGAGCAATATGAATTTAAGTTATTTCAGTATTATTCGACACATATTCATGCGGACGTTTTTAGAGAATCAGATTAGTAAAATTATATTTCTTTCATTAATAGAATCCTACACTTTTCAATATTTGTAAAAAATGAATATTCAGAAAATTTTCGGGGGTAATCTAAATTAAAGGTATGAGTTTTAATGGAACTTGAATTTTCGATGAAGGCAAATGAAATCTGAACGAAGTGTGTTATATTTATTACAACTATTATACACTATTATGTAATTGCTTTGAATATTATTTCGTACTCCCGAAGTTCTTTAATTAGTATTGAAATATTCTCTCTCGAATAACATGAAATAGAATGTCAAATAAGACCCCGGAGGTTCATAATTTTAATGGGATTTCCAAAACTTAATAATAGCCTGCAATTCGCCCGTTGTGTCTCGCTCTGTAGAGCAAAACGCCTATCGACCCGTCAGGTGGATTTAGCGTGGCCTTTCCTCCAAACTCGAGGTGGAGGTCAATCCACCTCCATAAAAATCGAATTAATGTTTCATAATTAGTTTACCGAACGCTTCTCTTCAGGAAAGCGATTTCATTTATTCCCTTTACTTTGTTTCGTGAGTTGAATGCGCAGTAAATGGACGTATCTTTGTTGATATTTCATTTCGAAAACTTTTCCAACCTCCACATACACAGAAATGCCTATCAGTACGTATTTCATTAATGAAAATCAAATTAAATTGACAAGATATACATTTTTAACGTGCTAGATTTCTGTGAACCCAAATGAAAGCATTATTTAAATGTAAGTAGTATTTAAGACGAATTATCATTTTTGAGAAAATTTCTTTTGAAATTTGAATTTGCTTTGTCGCAAAATTTGTTTAGAGTAGATTTTAAGATATAAATTACACGTGCGCCTAATTCAGACACAAACGAAGTTACCGATTATTCGAACATTTCGCATCTCAAAGATTCCTTTCAATATTACATAATCTCGCCTGTCACTCGCTTTGTAATCGGATACTTGTACCCAAAGATAGCGATTTTTAAGTTTGAGCAATTAAGAATTCTGAAGTAGAGGCCATGCGAAGATTTCGCGGTTATAGTGACATCAGAGTCCCAGTCTTGTGCGCCAACTGTATCACAAAAAAAGTAAATACTATACAACGATTATCAATCATTTTGTTTTTAAAGTACATAATCGTAATGAACTTATTAATATGCTGCGTGGATTTTGAAGGTTACCGAAGGTATCGTGTCGTTACTAGTTTCACCTGTGGGTCAGTAAATAAATTAAAGAAGATACTGAGCCCACCTTACTATAATTCCATTTTGTCTGTAAATGTTTAATGGAAAACACAATTCGAGGGAGAGATTTAACATAGTTTTATGAATTGAAAAATACTAGCTGTGAGGAGTAATTACTTGTAATTTCCATGTCAGTAACACCTTTTTAAAACCTTGTTTTGGGCGTTATTAAAATTACTTTTTTTACTGTCTGTTCGATAGATAAGGAGCAGGACGCAATAATATATTCATAAAGATTATCAACCTTATAAATCATGCAAGTCACATTCAAACGTCTCTATTGGAATACAAAACTGATTTTAACAAATCAAATTTCAGCATAAAACAATCAAACTTCTTAACGCACTTAACTTGAACCTTTTGATTTAATCATTTGATACATTTTTAAGCATTTTAATTAATAAAAAATAAAAGAATATGTGCGTGAATCGTGACGAAAGTCTCACGGGTAGAAGTATGTAGGGTGTATGTTATTTAACAGAGGGCGTTAATTGCCCACTATACTATGCATTGCATTGATTGAATCATCTAGCCATGAGTCACGTCACCTGGGATGCACATTAGGAACTTACCTCAATTCGAATGCAATTTGTGTTTTAAAACAATATATAGGGGAAATAATACTTCGGTAAAATGAAAAATTACGATCCCGTCCCGGTCCTGAGTGTAATCTCTGTAATGATACCTCATTTGTGACAATTGGTTAAGCATGACTGAAGAGAAAGATATTTACTTGAAGTTACCACATAGAAATAAGATATAGCGATAGATTTCAATATCGTGTTCTAGGAGATACTGCTGGAAGTGTTTGATTTTAACTTTTATTATAGATGTAGATTTGTTTGTGGTAGAAGTTATTTATCGAGAAAATAAACGAGCAGGCGATCGAGAGTATAAAGACAAGTGCTGCCTATAGGTGAAGATATTCTGAATAATACTCCGATTTTGATATTCAGAATGGAAGGACACTAAATACTTTTTAATGAAATTTAATGACTCTGATAATTAAGAATCCATGAGATCAATCAGACCGAGCGTTAATGACTTCGACACATTTCCAATATTTTACTCAAATTACGCATGAATGAGAAAGCAGAAATATTAACATCTGCACTCCATTCTCCAGCGAAATTAATAGTGAAGTAAACAAGTTAGTCGGTGTTCACGACGAACACAGAGCAGATTCACTGTTGTTCATTTTCCAGTGAGAAGTATCGCTGGTAAAATATACCAGAATGAAAATGTTTTGAAACATTAATGAGTATAATGTATGTATTGTAATTCTGTGGTATTACAATTAGTGTTAGTATTATAGCTGAAGACGTTTTAAAATTCGGTGAAGTTAATTTTTTAATGTATAGATCTCGTATCGGATGCAACCTCTCACGTTGATACTAATGTTATGATGTTTCATATTATAATGTTGTATGAGATAAATGTAATAAATTGTAATAATTTTGTCTGTATTTTCTAAATATAGAAATAAATGTGTGTTTTCAAGATAAATGTGCAATAAAAGGTAAATGTGTTTTTTCTCAACATTTACCTGCCTTTTATAATTCCTAGATCTGCGATGAAACCTTTTTTTATTAATCGTTATTTTCATAGTGTTTTGGATGACAATTATTTATTTATTTATTTATTTATTCATTCATTCATTCATTCAACAGGACTAGCCTTTTACGTCACTTGCAAACAATACAATACAAATAATACGACAAGTAATACAAGGTATATAAATAAATTTCTATATATACTGTGAGATTTGAATAATTAACCAATTTAATCATTCTGTTGCGGAATTTTGTTGGTCGAGGAGTTGAAAAATTTGAACGGAGGACGGTTGGGAACAACAACCGTGGTCGCGGTCGTCGGCGGTAGTCTCTTTGACATCAATTACGATTTACGGCCCTTTAGAAATCGAAGCGAGCAAGAGGCGGGGGAGGAGGTCCCACCCATCCTTAGGAACACCGTGGCCGCCGGGGCGAGAACAGGCCCAAACTTGTTCGCAAGAACGTTGGAACTTTAAACGTTTTTTCAGAATGTTCTAGAAGGACCTTTAAAAGCTCCAATGAGAACCCAGGCGTAGGAAGGGGAAATTATTTCGGATTGGGAGCTTTCGGCACACGTGACATTCAAAATTTTGGAAATTTTGGGAAAAAAGAAGGGATGGAGCTTATTTAAGAGAGACGTAGAGATTTTTCGCTCTCATTCGTTGCTCACATATTCATTTTTCGCGCTCACAATGCAGTTTTTCGGAGGAGGTCCGATGCGCTAGATGTGTTAGCTAATTTGTTTCTCAATCATTTCGTTTCTCTCACATCTCAGTTTTTCGGTGGAGTCGACGCACAGATTCATTCGTTTCTCACATCGAAGTTTGCTCATGCGTTTTCTCACAACTCCGTTTTTGGAGGAGATCAGATGTGTTTAGTTCGCTCACATTTTTCGATCTCACTAGATCACTAGCTGATATCGCGCAGAGCTCACAACTCAGTTTTTCGGAGGAGATCACGATCACTAGTGTCAGATGTCGCTCCGATAGCTCATTACTGCTCAGAGTTTTTTTTATAGCTTACGTTTCGTCAGATGTTTATTTGGCGTTCGAGACTTAATTGTTGATCTTGATTTGATCTTCGGGGCGAGTAAATAAGCCAACCTCGATCCCAACCACACATAAACTATTTCGAGTGGTTATTCGAACGGGCCTTGCAAATACTGACGCTGTGTTCGGGGGAGCCGATTACACAGAAGACGAATACGGCGACTTTTGGGATAGTCGCTCGACGCCGTTCGCAGGTGCCTGAGAATTGGAGCCGTGCTGACTTCTGCGAGGGCTCTACTTTACTACCTGCCTAGTCTGTCATCTTGAGAGGTATAGTGCGATGGTTGGTGAATGTTTAAGCCAACATCGTATTGCGCTTGCGCGTCACAGAGTAATTGGCATCAGTGATAAAAAGAGCACGAACTCTGGACCAAATCAGTGCCAAGACTGAACTCATTTGTTAATAGAATGATGCCATGTAAATTCAGTGAACTGTTACGATTAAGAGAAAGTTCAATTAAATTGTTAATTAAATAGGATTAAAGTCAGTGTAAGACCTTTGTGATTGGTATGAGAAAAGTAGATGAAATTGCTAATTAGTAAATGTTATGGTTAAAGCCAGTGTAATTTAGTGTGTCTTTTTGGTGGGAATGACGTCACTTTGGCGTTAGTGTAATGTGAATGTTTGATTTCCATTTGTGTTTTTGTCTTTTGGGAGTGATTTGTTTGTGTGAGGAATGTCTCCAGGTATTAAAATAGCGTTATTAATGGATTTATTTGCCTTGCGTTTTCCTTAATTGGAACCTTTGCATGGTCCTTTTTTCCTTCAGATACAAATCGAACCCTTCTTAGTATTGTGGACCCCTGAGAAGAGCTAGCCGGGGCATTCACTTATAACCATTCAAAATTATTTTCTTAGTATTAATTATTAACTTTTAAACCCCGTTCTGCCACAATACTCACCCCATGCATTTGAAAAAGAACACTTTCGTTTTGTTTTCAGAAATCACCTATATTTTATGGATTTACCAATTTAATTTCAGTATTTTATAATTTAATTTCAGATAGCGTTCTGTTAAAAAAATTAAGTTGATATCTCTTTCCAGTTGCATGCAGGAGTAACATGGGACCATTACAACTGTAGTCATTAATAGGAATAGAACTATACGAGAATGGGAAATTTAAAAAAATTACATAAATATAAACTGATTGTTCATTGCAAATGTGAAACTAATTTTTGCGAATTGAGTATATTTACGAGCAAGATTTTGAGTAAGTTTTGAAACAAATTTTATATTTTATTTACTATTTTTTGACAATATAAACCAAGAAGGAGAAACTATAATAAAAGTAGAAAATGCTTCTGAACTGGTGAATTCTGATTTAATTATAATATATCTAGTTCTAAGAAGCTAAAACTGAGTTAATCTCCTGTTGTTTACTTTCTATCCCCTCGCTCTCTTCTACTGACCTAGATTACCAATACTCATCCCTCCTTTGCTGCCTGTTCTAGCTTCGTGTTGAGTTCATGTCTAACTATTCCGAGCTGTGAGTTACTGATAGATGAAGTACTTTTTACAACTTGGTGCATTTTGCTCGAGACCAATGGGTTCTAGAGGGTATGTTAATTCACTGAATTGCTTTTGTCATATTTGTGATAATTGTGCAGTGATAAAACAACCAATAAGCAAAGATTTTATGAGAAAAATGCATTAACTTTATTTTATTATGAAATGAGGGGAATAAAGGCTAGTGTTGAACCCAACACAAGTTTTATGTGTGCAATAGAATTGAGATAATGGTTTCAAGGTAAAAAACAATATGTTTATCTTGATGTATCAGTAATTTGAAGATACGTTTTTACTTGTAAAATGTTTCAATCTAAGAACAAAAATGAAATATCGACCCTAACAATCCCAAGTCTTCGACTGAAGATTTAAGTTTCAGGTTGAATGAAAAGAATTTGCTTCGTATTTGCCCATTTTCTTTGTTTCATAGCTGATAAAAAGCTTGCTAAGTTCTGCATTTTTACCAAAAAGGTGAGCTTGCAATGTTCCAGCCCCATTACAATTTCCAGTCCCCAGGTCCCATCCAAAATTCAACATAAATCTGAATAATGGAGTTTTATTGGTACATCGAAAAGAAGTCAGAAAGGAGTAGCGATGCGCATTGGAAATGAGGAAGCTTTTGTATTTGTTGGGTATTCAGTTCGTTTGAAAGAGTGCAATGAAATTCTTTATTTAATTCTCAATGAACCGTCCAATGATAACACAAATGGGCAGTTTTCTGCGATCTGAGGGTGATTTCTAGGTTGATTGGTCAACAAAGTGGTTGTACAAAATTCCCGGGTTTCTTCGCTAATGACACAACAGACGTAAAGAAACATTTAAGGAGAAAACTGCCAAACAAAAAGAAATAAGTCCCTAGAAGTGGGTTATGGACTACAGGGGATTGACCTCACAAAAACATTGGGAAACTTATATGGATCATACTTTGTAAAATAGGCAGAAAAGAAAGACCGTTTTCGATTCTTCTGGAAATGGTTTCTTGGGTGTATCTCAACATAAAGCCACGGGGAAGCAAATTTTTATAAATTTTGATTTAGTATTTTCTTGAAATCATCAGAAAGATGATATGAGAAAATGATGAGAAAACACGCTTTGAATAAGGAATGTCTATTATATTGAAATAAAGAATGTCTATGCATGTGCAAAAATATTTTTATATAGGAATTTGCTTTGTCCATCTGGGTGCAGCGTTTTTTTTGACGATGAGTGTTCGTTGTACAACTCACGACGAGAAGATTTCTGCGACATGCATGCTTATCTGACATCAATTTCCGTCACAAAGGTTAAATAAGTTGTGCAACAATATTGAACATTATTTTCTCTTATTAAACGTAATGTAACGAAATATAAGTTTTGGTGTCATAGCTGCAGGTTGCGCACTTTAGCACACCATTCACTATGACATATAGACGCGCGGATGGATTTTTGAGTCATGTTGCAAAACGTAGTTCGGGAGTAGGATAAAAGACACACGTTCGCTAGGCTTGGGAACGTTTATGATGGGACGGTTTCGGAGACGACTTAGTTTTTGGTGACGGATGCGGGGAGTGACGGCGGGTGAGGTAACGGAGAGAGCGGGATGTGATGCAGACAATTCGGCTGGCGCATCTTGTTAGGTTTTGAAACATCGCGTAATGGTGTTTCTCCATGCGTTTGGTGGTAATTTGATGCTTCCAAAACTTCATCGCACACGCTGCTGATGTAGATCAGTGCACCCCTGTGTGTCGAAACCGCATTGTCGGCGCTGCACCACTGTCGCTGACGGAGTCTCGCATGTGGGTGTTCTGATGTTGTGTAGAAGATATAAGTGTATTTGAGCCGTAACCTTGATCTAAAGTGACTATGTTTACCGTCTTCTATTTATGTATTTTAATTGAAGAAGACTAACGGAGTTTACTTGTGAACAGTGTCAGAAAGAATAAATATGTATCAATCACATCTGATGCTCACCGTCTCACCAAGCTCAAGAGGTAGATAAGTTGTTTTTTTTTAAGATGCCAAATATTACTACGGGTAATATCTCCTTCATGCCGTAATTATCTTTTTTATCCTATTTCTTTCAATGCAGAAAAGTGCATATTAATAAATATGTGTAAGCACTAAAGATTAGATTTACGTCATGAATTTGTATTAACTAATTTCATTTCAGAAATTCACAAGCAAATGACACTTGTATTTTTACTTTCCTTTAATTTTATGTTAAGTGCTTACGATATATATTAATATTGCACTATCAACTGACACATTCAATTAAATGAATTTCTCTTCTAGACAATTCGGACAAATTCAGTGTATGTATGTAATGTATGTAATGTATGTAATGTATGTAATGTATGTAATGTATGTAATGTATGTAATGTATGTAATGTATGTAATGTATGTAATGTATGTAATGTATGTAATGTATGTAATGTATGTAATGTATGTAATGTATGTAATGTATATGTAGTTGGTTATTTGTGTAGGTGGAAGATGGTCTTGCTGACTCCATAAGACAAGATCTTCCGCCTTGTAACCACATAAATAATTGTTTAGAATGCAGGTTGTTTTAATAAGGTTTTTATTTTCCTTACGTAAACCTGAGTGAAAGTCTCACGTATTGGTGGAGACGTAGTGTCCAGCAGTTGTGGTCCTGAAGAACTAGGCGTGGAGAGCTCGGCGTCGTGGTGAAATCCGGGATCGGTGACGGGCGTGAAGAGCTTGACGTCGTGGTCGGTGGATTCCAGGTTGAGCCGCTCCGGGGATGAAGTTCCTCGTAGCTGGTTCTTCACGTAGGAGAATTCTGGACGAATTCGACTTGTCGCCGAATTTAAGTGTTCGTATTCCAGTTTGTGAACTTGTGTGGTAATTAAAGCTGGTTGCTTTAATGATCTCGGAATTGAGATTGATTATAATTCAGCGAGATTGGAACCGTGTATAAGTTCGTACGGAGCGCGTCTAAGCGTGTGCTGAACGGCTCGAGGTAGTAGCGAAGTAACTGTTATTCGTTTCTAAGGCTGGCTTCTTAAAAATGGAGATAATTGACAGTCTTCATACTAATGGTGATTAGCTCTAGTGAAGGAATAGTGTCGTCACAAGGCGTCATAAGGCGGTCAGGTGCTAGCGTGCTCGCTTGGCGTGCTTGTTAGAAGATAAGTATAGAACTTATTTTACGTCGAGTTCGATTCTCTGTCTGGGCCTTGGAATGTGTTGGCTTTGTATTCGGACCTCAGGGTGTGTTGGTCTTGGAATGTTATGCCTTGGACTTCTTGTATTACAGATGGGCCGTGCCGAAGTGTAAACAGATTTAATACAAGTAACTATTCGTGATGAAAGTTATGTTGAGTGAGCTTTGTTGAGCTGTATTTGTAGGAAGCTGTGTTCCTGTGTCATCAGCAACTATTGTGCTTGCGAGCAGGCTGATGTGGGCGAGCAATTAACAGGGGAAGGAGTAGCGTGTAGGAAATGTAGGAAGGACACATTTCGCTACATATGTAATGTATGTAATGTATGTAATGTATGTAATGTATGTAATGTATGTAATGTATGTAATGTATGTAATGTATGTANAAAATAACCCTACCTCCGACTATCTGTGACGTGTAGATATCTGTGAGGATCTTATCCAAATTGGACATTTTTAGGGAAAAAACTGCCCGAGATGTTGCCCATTTCCGGTGGTTGACGTGGAGTCCAAAGTGGGAGGACGTGTTATCTTCGGGGGATTATCCGATGATGTCTGTTGCTAGCAGGATTGCTGGATCTGGAAGAGGTTGGATGCTGGATGCTGATGATGACCAAGATGTGTGGACCAATACGTGTGGACCAGGATGTGGGATGCTGGTGTGCCAGGGTGCGCTGGACCAGGAGGCTGGACGAGGATGGCTCGCCGCTGGATGTGCATCTTGTCATCTGTTCATCTCCGACAGTTTGTGAGAGAAGAGAATTATGAGTGTTAGATTTGCAAGTTTGCGATTTGTTGCCATACGAGGAAAGTGGAGAAGTTGGAAATGAACATGCTTCCACTCCGATAAGTATGGTTGTTCCAACTCAAATGCTCTTCCATAGATTATTGCCTGTGCAATTTCTCTGTAATGGTTGAGGATTCTGTTGATCCACTCATAATTATAAAAGTTTTACAGAGGTCGCATCCGATATTTTGCTAGGTTTTTATTTTGATAGCACTGGTGAATTAATGCCAGTAGGGACTCGAAATTCTCTGTTCATCAGACAGCGTCTGGTTTCACAGTAAAATCTCAGTGTCGATACACACAGTAATTGCCACTGTCATAAAAATACATCCACATTTATGTTAAAATGGTGGTGGTGGATTTAAGCGCGCGTTACATATACATTTATGATACGATAAACCAGAGTGACCTGTGGTGAATTGTTGAGCTGCTTTGAAGGTCAGTCATCTGGTGAGAAAGAAGAAAAGATCATTAGTATAGTTTAGTTAACCGTGGATGCTGTGTATCTTCTCCTTCTGTTGGAAGAATTTTACATCCGGTTTGCGCGTTGTGGCAGTGAAATTGACGTTTATGCGCCGTATGCGCAAAAGAATGCTAGTCTTCCATCCGTGTGAAAGTTGTGCTTGCGAAGGAGTGCGGCGAGTTTCTTATAAAAATCCTCTTGTTGATTCTTGTCTTGAATTGGTTCCGGAAACGTCGTGGGTTGTGTGACCTTGAATCGATCTATGTCTACTTTGCGTTGTTTCGCAGTTGTGACAGCTTGTCGCTTTTTCGAATGCAAAGGTGCAGTTGAATGACGTTGAAACGGAGTCTTGCAATTCGGTGGGACTGAATTTGAGTTAACAGATCCGCAAGACGGTGCCTTCGAAAGTTTCGGTTTTGGCGTATGTAATTTAACTGATCCGCAAGACAGTGTAGTGGTCGATTCTTTAAGGATCGATTTCAGAGTAGTAGAAGACCGTGGTAAGTTGTTTACATTACTGCAGTGGGCCTTGGCTACTGGTTTATTTACAATCTTGAACGGATGTTTGGACGTAAGTTTACAAGCGCAGCGTCTGGCTGCCGAACCGAATTTTAAGTGATAGTAACACATCTGTCTTGACGTAGGCTTCCCTGGACGAGCAGATTGAATGCCGATGCTGGCGGCTGTAGCGCGTTTGGGTCCAAAAGTACATGGTGATACGCATTTTTTCGCACGAATTCCAAAAGTGGAATGGAAATAACACACATCAGATTGTGCATCAGGTCGTGCGTCTCGTCGGGAAAGCGTTGCTTTAATTTGTGCAACTTCCTCAGTGAGGGTATTCAGAGTCTGAAGAATGTGTTGGAGCACTGGATCCTCGGAAGTTGGCATGTTTGTGTCAGTGACAGTTGCTTTGTCAGATGTGCTCGTAAAATTGGTGGTTTCTGTCGCCTTGTTAGCAGTCATAACAACATGAGTAGTGTCCACTGTATATGAAGTGGGAAGAATCGAGTGGATTATGTCAGCGAGGTCCACTTGCTCGGACAGACTGTGCTTGGCGTATGACGACGTCAGTATGTCACGAATGGCACGGGGTAGAGCGTTGAGCCATGTCTTTGTCAAAGAAGCGTCGTCGGTTCCGGTGAGGTTTCGAAGTCGATAAAAGAATTCTGATGGCGTGCTGTTGCCGATAGTCTCTTTTGATAAAACTTCGTTAGTTGCGGTCTGCAATTTCTCCGTATGTCTACTAATCAAGAATTCTTTTAGCCGATCGTATGAGTTGAAATCGTTTGGCACTAAAAGTTCCTGTGTGATAGTTTCGAACACATGATGTTGCAAACATGGAAGAATGGTCGCGTGCTTTGTGCGTTGGGAATTAATTCCATGTCCCCTGAATAAAGCGTCCGCGTACGCAAACCACTTCCTCGGGACTTGCTCCCAGAATTTAGGAAGGGATATGCACGAGGTTGAACACATAATGGCGTCGTAGTGAATTAACTAGTGCTTAGCAAGACTACGTTGCGTGGCCAAAATGTCGTTGAATTGGGATCACCAGTTGATGTAAATCAACAAATTAAGTTTTTATTGCACTGATTATGTTGAATCAGTGAATGATCAGAAGGTTTGGCGTGAAATATCACAGTCGGGTTGTCACCACTTTTATTTATGTAGTTGGTTATTTGTGTAGGTGGAAGATGGTCTTGCTGACTCCATAAGACAAGATCTTCCGCCTTGTAACCACATAAATAATTGTTTAGAATGCAGGTTGTTTTAATAAGGTTTTTATTTTCCTTACGTAAACCTGAGTGAAAGTCTCACGTATTGGTGGAGACGTAGTGTCCAGCAGTTGTGGTCCTGAAGAACTAGGCGTGGAGAGCTCGGCGTCGTGGTGAAATCCGGGATCGGTGACGGGCGTGAAGAGCTTGACGTCGTGGTCGGTGGATTCCAGGTTGAGCCGCTCCGGGGATGAAGTTCCTCGTAGCTGGTTCTTCACGTAGGAGAATTCTGGACGAATTCGACTTGTCGCCGAATTTAAGTGTTCGTATTCCAGTTTGTGAACTTGTGTGGTAATTAAAGCTGGTTGCTTTAATGATCTCGGAATTGAGATTGATTATAATTCAGCGAGATTGGAACCGTGTATAAGTTCGTACGGAGCGCGTCTAAGCGTGTGCTGAACGGCTCGAGGTAGTAGCGAAGTAACTGTTATTCGTTTCTAAGGCTGGCTTCTTAAAAATGGAGATAATTGACAGTCTTCATACTAATGGTGATTAGCTCTAGTGAAGGAATAGTGTCGTCACAAGGCGTCATAAGGCGGTCAGGTGCTAGCGTGCTCGCTTGGCGTGCTTGTTAGAAGATAAGCATAGAACTTATTTTACGTCGAGTTCGATTCTCTGTCTGGGCCTTGGAATGTGTTGGCTTTGTATTCGGACCTCAGGGTGTGTTGGTCTTGGAATGTTATGCCTTGGACTTCTTGTATTACAGATGGGCCGTGCCGAAGTGTAAACAGATTTAATACAAGTAACTATTCGTGATGAAAGTTATGTTGAGTGAGCTTTGTTGAGCTGTATTTGTAGGAAGCTGTGTTCCTGTGTCATCAGCAACTATTGTGCTTGCGAGCAGGCTGATGTGGGCGAGCAATTAACAGGGGAAGGAGTAGCGTGTAGGAAATGTAGGAAGGACACATTTCGCTACATATGTAATGTATGTAATGTATGTAATGTATGTAATGTATGTAATGTATGTAATGTATGTAATGTATGTAATGTATGTAATGTATGTAATGTATGTAATGTATGTAATGTATGTAATGTATGTAATGTATGTAATGTATGTAATGTATGTAATGTATGTAATGTATGTAATGTATGTAATGTATGTAATGTATGTAATGTATGTAATGTATGTAATGTATGTAATGTATGTAATGTATGTAATGTATGTAATGTATGTAATGTATGTAATGTATGTAATGTATGTAATGTATGTAATGTATGTAATGTATGTAATGTATGTAATGTATGTAATGTATGTAATGTATGTAATGTATGTAATGTATGTAATGTATGTAATGTATGTAATGTATGTAATGTATGTAATGTATGTAATGTATGTAATGTATGTAATGTATGTAATGTATTTATTTATTTATTTATTTATTTATTTGTGCATTATATTATTGTTACTTATACATTCGTATATTGTTTATTAATGTGAATGGTGAAACCTTTCTCGTTCTCTTGGCGCCCTACCTTCACAATCTGTATACGAGGGTAGCAACCGGGTCATTTACGGTTGTAGTAACTTGCAATGTTGACGTTCCATTCCTTCAATAACCTTTGTGAATAACTGGGCAAAGAAGTTATACCTGTATTTTCGTTTCATTGCGCCTGGTCTACAAAACAGTACTTCTACCTTTTTTCGTTTTTAATCAAACAGGGTGAACCAGAAATTCAAACTGAAGAAGGTTTGCTCCAGTTGTATTTTACCAAACAGAAGCACAAAACTTTCCTGTTCCCACGAACGATGAATAATTCGCCCTTGAGTTGTTACATAAATCAATTCAATCATTTCTATTGTACAACATAATTTCTTCAGTTTTCATGATTGAATTTGGTGCGTTACATTTGGCATAAATATCATACCCTTCTTTGACGCCTCTGTGTTCAGAATCGAGGTGTGGAGAGTATTCCAGAAAGTACCACGTTAATCCACACAGAGCTAACAGAAACCGGCAAACAAGATTAGGAGGTGATGTAGGAACACTACCTGACTGGTACTACACGTTGGGATTCTCCATCAAATGATGCCGATCTAATCGATGTCAGAGTGATCGCCGCACAATCGCAATTTCATTGCGTGGTGTTGGAGAAATCAATGCTGCGCTCACTCGCTGCGCGTACGCTGACGCAAGTTTCCGAAACAATTTGCTCGTTATCAGAGACATCTTTCTCAATTTCTTATCATAATTATATTGTTAATTGAACAATAAAGGTGTGATGAAATTAAAGGGACTTAAGAAGTGGATGTCACACCCTAAGGCACAGTTGACAATTTACGTCCTGTGTAATAAAGCCCACCTTACAGAAATCATACTTTTATTTGTGTGACTTTCGTCATGGTTCATGCAAATATCGTATACACTAGCGCGAACGCAAGTCGCTCGTACCACTCTCTTGCCGTGACCTGCCATGCTTCAAGGACCAGAGTCACGGACCAGTACTTTAAAAATTGTTAGTTTTTATCTTGTTTTGCAGTATTTTTGTAAACTTTCATATTTGTGTTAAAATGTTGGTTACTACCCTTCATATTTCGTTAATATTGTAGGTTTTTATGAATAATTTAGAATAAAAACGATCGAAATGGACAATACCGCTCATTGAAATGTCGGTTGGGCGCTAATGGCCTTCACGGTCTCTATTGACCTACGCGCGGGCGTTTTTATACCTTGGCCAAAAATTATCATAATTATGTAGTAAAAAGTAAAATAACTCATTTTTTATCTGTTACATGAAACAAAAATATAATACATTATATAAGATGACAGAACACATATTGTCAGAAAACATATTATTAAAAGGAAATAGACTTCAGTATAGCCGTTGTCCTGAATTCTAGGTTTAGGGCATCATTGCACATTGTCGTTTACTAAAGCCCAAGGTAGGTTTTAAGATAATCTCATTTTTTAGTATAAACGACCACTGTGCTTTTATTTTTTATAAAATGAAATTCCAGAACTGAAAATATTTATAACTTCAAATGATTATAACAGTAGTGACCAAGTTACGTTACATGCGTTAAAAAGAAGGATATTTTTATATTGAATTATTATTTGTTACCTCCCTTTTGTATTCTAATAAAGAAATTTATAGGTGAATTGTATTTTATAAGGCTTGTAATCCTTGTGAGTGTATTTTTGCGTCCTGTACCTTATTTATCGAACGGATGGTAAACAACTCAGTATTTTTAATAATATCGAAGAGAAGGCTTTTATAAGGGTGTTATGACATGAAAATTGTAAAAACTTACTCTACATAACTAGTATTTTTCAATTCATTTAGTTATGTTAAATCTTTCTATCGGATTGTTTATTTCATTTAAACGGTATTTACAGAAAATAATAGATTTAAAGTTAAGTGGGCGTTAATTGCGATAAGTACCTTACATAAATACCAATCAAACTTATTTTCAACAAAGGTCCGTGTTTTCCTTGAAATGAAATCTCGATTAAGAAAATATTTTCATTCATTGAAGGGCCATAAAAAGGGAACTGAAATATTCAAAATCAATTTTAATTGTCTACTATGTTCTATAGAGTCTGATAACTTCATCTCAAACTAGTCATTCTTTAGAAATATTGCCACGAGTAATGTGTTGTAACATTTGTTGCTATTAAACATTGGCCACTTTTCAACTTATGTCCAGTGTCACTGTAAAGTTTTTAGAATTACTCTCTTTTTTCGCTAACGTTTCCCGTACTATACGACAGTCTGGGCAGACAAAATTCAAATGTTGGGTTATTACGTATTCCGTAATTTTCAACATAACACAATTTTGTGTTTTGTGTCCTTTACATGCATAGGGCAATATTGGGCAATATTGCTTCAGCTTATCTTTTTTCCTTTTCTGAGTGGTTTCGTTATAGGACTTAAGTATACGACGACATAGGCTTCAAGATGCGCAGAATGGTTTAGTACCACGATAATGATTGATCTCAATGCTTTATCGTTGAAGTTCAATCAGACTCAAAATTAACATTATCAATTATAAGCATTGTACCTTGCGGACGTTCTTTTCGAATCATATCCCAGACAAATGACTTCAATGAAGTGAGAGATTGGTCGTTGGAGGAAATATATTTTACTGTGAAAAGTCTGTCTTCACCTTCTAAACTCTTTGAAACCCGATTTCTGAACAGAAAAACGTTGACATGTTCTAATAAGAGAATCATGTTCCAGAACCCCATTTTCACGTTCACAGCAAGCGTGATATTTTGCTGCTTGTCTGTCAGATGTCATGAAAATTTTTATTTAGTTACTTAATCATTTAACAGAAAAATCACACACTTTACTTTGTATGGAAAGATCACTTTCCAATTTCAGTCAAGATCAATGCCCTTATCTCTAATGAACATAAATCACCTAACGACGATTTTCGCTCGAACATGCATACACGTGGGGGACGTAAACACCCGACACTGTGAATAGCGTTAGTCTGTCCGGTAGTTGCGGTGAAACTGCAATCGATTGGGTTTATGTTGGGAATGATGTAGAGTAGGAAGGAAAATTACGTAAAATCGTGCATTTAGCGAAGAGGAGACAAAGCCAACTCTCATCTATTGTCTGCGGATTGTCGCAAATCTCATTTACATCCCCAAATTTAATTAGTCACATTTTCCCTCTGTCAACATAGATGGGCAGTGCTCTCAATAAGAATCAACCTAGGAGGACGCCGCTGCGTTGACAGCGGGTGAACATTTGGAAATATAGCTGGAGAAATTGCTCATTAATGATTGTGTTCTCAGAGGAAACAAGACGTAGAATTCCAAAGATTTAATAAAAGAGAAAAATGTGATGGGAGAACTGGAACTGGTGACAGAGAAAATGAAACCGAGACAAGACTCTTCGTTGGGCTTTTATCTTGCTAATAAACAATTAGTGGCCTTGTTAGAGTGCTGACAACAGGAAAATCCTTCTACCTTTTGATGGACGTTTCTTTTGTGCATCACAATCATTACATCGTAACAGTTTTCCCCCTTCAGCTCTTACTCCTCATTTCTTCTTGTGTACTGAGGGCACACTAAAAATAAACCCTTCGTACTTGACATTTTCGGATGCTACAGCGGCTAAAAACTTTTAATACAATGAAACTACTTTGTTACATGGAATAAGGTCTCTAATAACCTTGACGTTAGCGAGCCCTAAAATCCCAAGAAAAAAGGATACATGGAATACATTGATCAAAAAATTTGAAAAGATTGAAAGTACTCATTTCTTTTACTACGTATCTTCGGAAACGTATATCTCGAAATCTAACCCTAGACTGGCCGCGGATCAAATACGTCTTGTTTTCGCCTTGCGGCAATAGACTACAACGTGAAGTATTTAGTGTACACAGAAATACCCTGTCAGACATTTTCAACCGCACGGATATAACTTTTTTATTTTTTCCTTGTAATGTAAAGCTGAAACTCATTTAATTAATATCAGAGACTAGTTAACTATGGAAAGTGAGAAGAAGTGTCCAATTTTGCTGCCACAACTTGCTTAGTAGGTAGACGAGATAGAGCGGAACCGATTCGGCATAATTAATAATCGCTCATTAATAAAAAATACCCATTCGTGAGTTTTGTTCACTCAAGAGCAGGGATTTTTCTAACGTGCGGTACAGCACAACTTGTACTGTACGGGCAAGAATTTGTGCAGTATTAAACTCTGAATTGTGCAGTAAGGAAAATGTTTTTCTTTTCAAGAATATTATAATATGAAAGTATGCCTAAAATTAATGTAACTAATTATATTACAATATTCTTGTTTGTTTTTTTGTTTGTACGTTTAATCGCACCTTGAATCCACACTAACAAGTCATATCAGCTGGAAAGAATCTGTTAACATACGTAAACAAGTGCATTTTCAATTCTCTAATTAATTACGAATCATTTTCGAGCTTCTGGGTAATCGCAAAAAATGAGAGACTATCATGTTGTTTAAAAAACTAATGTTAAAAATTTGCTCTTGCCTAGGGGGGGGGGGATCGCCAGCAGGGTGAAAGAAAGGAGCCAGAATTCTTGTGCAGTATGAAAATATCCATAAAATATCCCACCTTCAGCGCTTTTCTTTTCTTGTGAATCGTGGGCTGCAAGGAGTCTAGGTAGTTTAATCAAATCATTCAAATGTTCAATGATTTTTATTATGAACAAACTAATTTTATGTTTCTTTTATGAACAATAGTAACTAGTAATGACAATCAGGTTTGTGGAGGTTTTTGTGACAATCAGAAGGTTATTCATGGAGAAAGTACGAAAACTCTGAAGTCGCTTGACGTCGTTCTTAAGAAGTCTTTGCCTGTCATTAACCTATGTAATGTACATTTATGACGTACATAGGAATTGCGGACAGCTCTCAGTGACGAAAACGACGAACAAGACTCTGAACAATGATGAATATCTCTTCATATGTCCCAGTGACCTCTAAAAACATTTAAAAAATTAATATTGGGGTTTTGACTACAATTTTAAAATATTTCATCTGTTTAAAACATTTGGAGAGTAATTTATTTTTGAAGATATATTCTGTTCTCACAAGGTACTATGTATTTTATTCAAAGTTGTCTATATATTGCTTAACTGGCCGGGAAGGTGTACTTTTAAAGTTAAAATTGATATAAGTATGTGTTATTACATCCAAAAATACAAATTTTAAACTTTTAAAATATTCTATTCTGTCGGAAGAACCACCGCCGCGTCCACACCGGACAGCCACTCTCTAATGTGACTGCGCTGAACGAGCACGAACACTGACGAATGCTCGCGAGCTGCGTGGACGCTTGCCGCGCAAAGTCGTAACAAGTCAAGTGACGGGGAACTAGTGCATCGTTGTTATTCGTGCTTGTTATTCGCACGTTCTTATTCGCTGTACCGTCGAGTTAGCTTTTGATGACGTAATCGCGATTTATGTCTTGACAATCCTGAGTTCAATTTCTCAGTTTATGTACTGCAACCTGCTTGCAAAATTGACGTAGAAGGAATATTTTTTTTTTTGGTTGAAGTATGTTTTAACAACATGTTCTGTGAGTAAAACGTATTTGACAGAGTGGTTCCATTAATTAATTTTCCTGTTACGCAAGCTTGATTTTCGATTATACGGTTCAACTCTGTTCCCAGTTAGTCCGGATTAAATGACATTCCACTGTATTTACATTTAATATTTCGTTTTCAAAATGAAAAACTCTGAACAAGATTCCAGAGCAATGTTTGTCCTGTCCTTGCTAATTTTCCCAAACATATTTCATTTTTCTCAGGGAAATGTATTTCTTCCAGAAACTGAGCTTCAGAGAAATATTTTTCAGAAAACAACATTGAAAATAAATTTACGGATTTTGTTACAGAATATTGGTCTTACAGATAATGTAACCGTGACCATGACAGCATAAATGGAGTCAGTGAGGTAAAGGAACAAGGGATGACCAGTCTTGTCGAAAGGATATGCAAAGGTAAAAATGTTTCAGGGATTCATTCATGAATATACGGAAGTATGTTATATGAACCTCTGCCTTATGCTTCTGAAATATAGGCAGCAACGAGTCATTTATTAGCCATTCGTAATATGAACAATGGAATATTTGTTTTTCAGTCATAAATAGTGAAATATGTTACTAAACGGGTAGAATGATTTTATCGTATTCTCTATCATCCCAGTGTTGGTAAACCCGTTAAGAAAATTCGATTATAGGAGTTCTTATCCAATTCTAATTTGTTTTGGAAACATTTTTTAAATTTCAAATATCTAAGTAAAAACCGTGAATATCTATCCCAAATTTCTTGGGAGAAACTTCGAAAACATTTGTTAGCTCCTGAGTGTAGTATCCCAATATGTCACAAAATGCGTGGAAAGAGACACACTTTGCTATACAATATTTTTCTTTTGTTTTAAACTTTTATATTCCAATTTTTATTCATTAATAGTGTTTATGTGTGGGGTACGAATAACATAGCTAATTAGATGAGGCCCAATTTACGAGTCGGCATGCGTTGTGTGAGGCCACCTGATTGTAGAACGATGATAAAGGATGAGAATGGTGGATGAAAGCAGATTGGCGAGAAAACTGTCATACTATCATTCTCCTCGTTCTTTGCACTTTCTTTATTATCCTCCCCTTCCTTTCAATGTATGACTTGACGGAGGATTTTTACGTGTTCTTTGTTTTCCATCACGTCATGAATGATTTTATTATCTATTTTACATTTTCCTTTTTACCAACATCCTTTTATTTTTTTCTTCGGGCCAATTTAATCTGGCACTATCCGGTAAGATGTTCTGAATTCATGTACTACTTTCTCAACTCTCTGAACCACTCAATATTTATTGCTTCCATGTCTCTTTTTTAAAACTATGGGATAGTTTAAAAATTATATTTGAGACTACACATTACCATATAACACATTGTCATTTTGAAACTACAATTATTTAAGACGTATTGATATGCTCAATGAACTTTGTTTTAATGCAATATGCACTCTTTAATGTGTAAAATTTTTATGAATATAAAAGTACGAGACGATGTGACAGTAACATGTTTGTAGTGGGTGCATTATCTGTATATGTATCAATATTCTGTGTATTTAATTCTTAGTCAATTTGAGGAATGTATTTCAATTTCTTCTTGAGTGTGGAAAAAAAGATTATGAACATAGAAACACCTTTCAGGCTCCACGCATTTTTTCGACCGTGGAAAACATATTCGCCAATTCTACCTTAAAACAAAATATCTCTTCCGTGCGATATCTCGTTCTTGTTACTTGGACAAGTTATGTTAATCTGGGCTCTTCCAATGAGTCATTCATTCAGGCACTGTGATGCTGAAGCTAGTACCATCTATCGGCAGATGCGCGCAACGCGCACGCAAGTCGCTGTGCTCTGCACTCAAGATAGCAGCACAAATACTTTCGGTTGGCGGCGTTGGCTAGCAGCCAAATGAGAAAAGCAATTAGACCCCAGTTTCGCCAGCGACGAAGGTACCGACTTAAATGAATTACAATGTTAAATCGTACGCTGTCGCAGTGGCGTGTACCATGGAGGGAGTTCAAGATTAAATTAATTACTAGCTTTTGCAAAATAAAAAGTAGAGTTGGTTTATTTGTTTTGTCATAGGAATATCTAGAGGCGAAGCCGGAGACAGTCAAATGCATTACCAGAAATGGAGACATTTAATGAAAATATCCTTTTGGGTCAGAGTTTTATCCTGATGAGTCTAAATGGACCCTAAATAAGTTAGACATAAAAGCATACCTCTAGTTATTTTTAAAACGAGGAGCGTTAGTACTCGTAATTACATTTTGCTGTTCAAGATTCTGTGATGTATTATTAACCATCTAGTTTATACTCAGTAAAACGATTCCCTGACGGAAGTAATTCGTATTAGCTGGCTCTCTCGACTCTTATACCCATGGTTCATAATAATTGTACTAAAACGCAGTTATAAGACATACCTTATTCTCAATTTTCTTTCAAATTGTTAATGAAATTTAGAACACGTATGAATTTTATATATCAATTAGCTGAGAACCAGCAGCTTTGCACGCGTGAATTCTGTAATATGTCTCCAATTTTATTTTTTTCTCTTTGGTATCCATTGAGAATGCTATCCAATTATGTTGGAGGTTTCATAGTATTGAGGTGTACCCTCAGTTCTCTGTTTTCACTGGTGCAATAAAAAGAGTGATTAGATAACACCAACTTCCCTCTTAGAGGTGAATTTTTGTAAAACCTATAAGCGGATATTTTTGATAATTTTGTGTCACACTCTTCCCAACCCCAACCTCTAGGAGTGTCGTGCACCTCATGTGGTCTGAAGGGTACATAATGGCATTGGAAATACGATTACACACAGGTAACACAATAACCATGGACTCGACCCTCATATTGGTCTTTATACGTTATTTTTACGTCACGCCCATTCCGCCCTCAGCTCTAAAAATAGTGTCCCTATGCGATATCATCTTGAACATAACGGCATTTTTAGTTGAAACATCTCGTCAACCTTAAAGCTATGTATCCAATGAATTTTTAATTTTTTAAATATATCAATATTAATTTTCAATTATTTTTATCCATAAACCCATTTTCACCCCCCCCCCCAGGGGGTGCTAGAGGTGTTTGTTTCATGAGGGCTGAATTCAGACTTACACGATATCGGGATTTCACTATCTACTCAGCGACGCCGAAAATTATGGCCTCTTATCTAATATGTGCCATGTTCGATTTCTTTTTCATAGCATCCCCTTCCCTAGGGTTACTGAAGTTTATACGGTCTGATTGTGGACTTTGACGTCTTCGAGAGTGTCACTACTAATTTCAGCGGCCCCGAGAACTACGATCTCAACTCTAATATTTGATTATTTTTACATTTCACTCCCTCACCCCCAACGTAAAGGGTATTTATTCCTTATAGGGGGTGACCGTGTACTAATCTGGCAATGAGGGTGTCACTTCACTTCTGCGATCCCGAAAATAATTTATTCATTACCAATATCTGTCTTTTTTATGTTTACCTGTTCCTCATTCCCACTCCTACCCTAGTGATGCTAGGGGTATATTATCTGCGATGTGGACTGATTGTTAACTTAGAAAGCATCTGGGACGTCCTTATCCATCCCAACACAACTGAAAACTATGGTTTCGAATCTAATATCGGATTTTCCCATTATTTTTACATATCATTCCCTTCTCACCCCTATCTAGGAATGCAAGGGATGTCTAACCCCCTATAGGGTTTGTTGTCATTTAGTCAGTCATCTGTGTATCAAGTTTGGTTGAAATTGATCCGGGCACTCATAGAGTTATAGTGGGATACATACCTAAAATATTCCAACCCCCATTTCACCCCCTTAGGGATAGATTTTCGTAAAATCGTTTCTTAGCTGATGTTTACTCCCTAAAAGGAACCTATCTGCCAAATTTCAAGTTTGTAAGCTTTATAGTTTGTGGGATTTCGTGTTTAGTCTGTCAGTAAGCCAGTCAGTCAGTGAGTGGGTGAGTGGTATTTCGCTTTTATATGTATAGATTGAACGTAAGGTATTCAGCAATCGTGAAAATTGTATTACATTAATTTATATACTGTGTGAATTGGCATATCCAATACGTTATTTTAAAGGACACTTTAAAAGAATTTATTATTGAATAAAATTCGACGTACATTTTATTGAAAAAAAGTCGGATTATCAATGAAATACATTTCATGTTTTCAGCATATTTTGTATAATACTAATTAATAAATTTGCTCTTAACAACTTATCTGACACCTTCAATTACTTTGTGAGGAGGAATAGTTTTGCTTTATATGAGAAAGATGTACTACAATCCCTTAACATGTGTTTTTCTGTGTATTAAGTAGATTCAGTAAAGTTGGCAAGTTGTTTTGCTCTTAATATTGGTTTAAAACAAGTAAACACTGAATCCAGATTTTTTGAGGGGAGGGGGAGGATAGAGAACACACTTCTCGCAGGGCTTAATGTTCGCTTAAAAGGTAACTTTTAAAATAAATCAGTTGTTTTAGCACGTTTATTACAGTTGTTTTAGTTAGTTAAGAAATGTAAAGTTTACTGTATTTTACGTACATAAAGTTCTTCAAAAAATTATTTTAAAATTCGATATAGAGGACTGTCGGTCCTCAAAGCCCCCAACCCCATGTATATCCCTGACTGTAACATTTGAGAATTAAGTTTCCATTAGAGCGCCCGAAAATAAAGCGAAATCGTGTAGTATGCGCTTCTGAAAAAGGAAAGTAGCACGGCATTTCCGAATCTACCATAGTTAATAAATTTTTCGTTAAAAAGATATCCATACTCCAAAACTGTTTATGATCACGAGGTGTGAAATGAACTACTTTGCTTTGTATGAGCTTTGTGTATTTGGTGTTTTCTATATATTTTGAGTGAATAATGCCTTTTCTCTTCTCCTTGGGGTAAAGTATTACGCATGGCTTTGTGTTTCTTATTTTCCGTTGTCTTGTTAACCTCTTCATTTCCAACCATATTACAATTTTCTCAAATATTTTATGAAGGTTATAATTGCTAGAGAAATAATATTCTCGTGTATTCTCTTTTTGTGTCATACAGAAGAACCTCTCTTAACTGACTTCCGACCAACCTGTCCTCGTATTAACCGGTATTTTCTCTGTCTTTCAGCCCATAATAGCTGGCTGGTAGTGGCTCAAACATTGATCGTTTGACTGGCCTTTTCCGGGTACTTCCTGGAAAGTAAAATGGGGTGACGCGACGTTAGGTGTGCAATATGTTTCTGTTGTGGCGGGCAGGACGGGAAAGGGAGAGAGAGAGAGTGACAGTTTCATTTCTCTCTTCCTTCCGAGTCTACTTTTCTATGAATCAGTTTTTTCGTGTTCGTTTATGTATGTACGTACCCACAGTACAATAAAATGACTAGCAACGACACCTCATTTGCTTGTTTATTCGTGATAAACTGATGAAATTGTAAAAAAACATTTATTAAAATATCTAAGCAATCCACGTTTGCGCTACTTTCCCTTATCCTACTTTCTTTTTTTCTAAGGAACCTTTAAAATATCGTGAAAAAGCATCAGGTTCCGAACATCACTAATTCGTGTAAATTGTGATCAACAATAGGTGTGTTGTGTTTTATATGATAATGAGAGGGTACATGATGTTAGATGTATTATTATTACTTTTATTATTATTATTTATTATTAATAATACAAGTCGTGAATATTGTTAGGATACAACCAAAATGTTGGCTAGATAGTATTGAACTTTGTGAGACCAAATCCGTAAGATGGTTTCCATATTTTTAATATATACTTGTAAAGTTAAATCTCTTTTTAATTTTTGTTAAATAATAAGTATTTCAGATATAAGAAGTGTTTTATTTGTCAGAAATGTTTTCTTACAGCAAATGTATTTGATGTTTTAGTGACTTTCTAGTACGCTTCAACTATTAAAAACTAAAGCTATTCAAATTAAACATGTTACGTCGAATGAAAATGGGAGACGGGACCGGGGATCGAACCCGGGACCTTGAGCTTTGCGCGCTCATGCGCCTATCCCGCTCGCTACCCGTGCCCGTCTACCATTCTCATTCAACTTGTGAAACCCAAAGACCTCTGAGGTGGCCTCGTAGAGACTAAACTCCTCATCTGAGGCGACTCCCTTAGGAAGTACTTTATTTGGGTAGTATTTTCCATTTCTGGTTCACAAACATAGAAATCTCTTAGATTGCGGTGAACCTCACCGCTAGGTAACAGATTAAACATGTTACGTCGAATGAAAATGGGAGACGGGACCGGGGATCGAACCCGGGACCTTGAGCTTTGCGCGCTCAAGCGCCTATCCCGCTCGCTACACCGCAATCTAAGAGATTTCTATGTTTGTGAACCAGAAATGGAAAATACTACCCAAATAAAGTACTTCCTAAGGGAGTCGCCTCAGATGAGGAGTTTAGTCTCTACGAGGCCACCTCAGAGGTCTTTGGGTTTCACAAGTTGAATGAGAATGGTAGACGGGCACGGGTAGCGAGCGCGGTAGGCGCATGAGCGCGCAAAGCTCAAGGTCCCGGGTTCGATCCCCGGTCCCGTCTCCCATTTTCATTCGACGTAACATGTTTAATCTGTTACCTAGCGGTGAGGTTCACCGCAATCTAAGAGATTTCTATAAAGCTATTCAGATTTTCTGGAGCCAGGGTTCATACCACAGTGTGTTATATCGTTCACCGATATAATAATTTATTTGTTTCAGTTTTGTTGGAAATGTGAGGTGAAATAAAATCATATAAACAGCAGTAAATATCCCAAGGGTTGAGTATATGCGAAAGTCCAGAGGATATCTCTCTCTCCAGTTGAAAGTTCTCTTGTTGATGTGTATGTTTGGTGTTGCAGGTGCACAGAAGGACGGCGGCGCGGACGACGACGCTCTGATTCCAAATGGTATTGGGGAAGTCTGTGTACCTGGTCACTGGTGTTAGTGCTGGTAGCACGAGCCAGCCCAGGCGCGCAGGGCGCGACATCCGCGCTCAAGGACCCCGCTTGGAGCCGCTTCGACGAGGATGTGAATGCCACGCTGCCGGCAGATGTGCTACCCGTCGGTCCTGACCACACGTAAGTCCTCTGCAACACTTATATCGTGTATCACTAGTGAAAGTAGGGAGGTAAGAATTTGGAATTCTCTCATCCTCTTAAAATTGTTAATCTCCATCTGTTTAAACCTTACAACTTCCTCTTGAATAATACACCGACCTCACTACGTAATCTTATGATCCTTGGGATCACCACTAGGCTGTGTTCACTCATTTTCAATTGAATTATAGTCATTTGCCTATCAATTCAATCCCTTAACCATTCGCGATGTGATTCTCCCACTTCATCTGACCCATTGGCTAGTCAGGTTGGGACTGTATATTCTCTTTTATTGGTCCTATCCAATGTAGCTCGTGATTTAGTGGTTAGTTGGTTAGCCTACCACGTCTTGTGTTTATTCTATTGGAATTTATCGTTGTGTACATAGTTTATCTGCGGGCGTTCTTTCACGAGGTAATCTAGTTTTCCCTGTCATAACATTCCACCTCGTAGAGGTAAACTCATCATTATTCACCCTTCATTTCTTCCTCCTCGAGAAGACACATCGGAAATATTCCTTTATTAGAACGATGAAAAAATATACCAATAGAATAAAAGATTGTCGCAGTCTCTGACCTCATTTCTCGCCTTACATCCCCAGACGTTCGCAAAAGCACTGCTGCAATGCCAAAGTATGGGTTGTGTATCTGCCAATGGACGACAAAAGTATCATAACGGCGATGTACTGTTAACAATGAAAATTGGTGCGAGAAAAGGATTATACTTCACGACTTATTTCACCTGTATTTCTAAAGTTTGTAGTATACATACTTTAAAAATTATTCTAATATTGTTATAATATGACTTCTTCATTCAAACTACGACTTAGTTATATTACTTGCAAGTTCAACATTTCGATGCGAAGATATGTATTTATATTTCGTTGAAGATATGAGAAGAAAAAAAATCACATATACAGCGGTATATATTTTCTTCAAATTGTGTTTAACAATTTCTCAACTTTCTTTTTAATTAAGTAATCTCTCTTCAGCCACGAAATGATTGAAAGACCTGAGTGAACGTAGAAAAAAGTTATCCTTCTAACGTATTTTGCATACTCGAAGAGTATGTTAACTCACAATATTTCAGGAAATTTGAAAAATAGGGGCTCATATTAATGAACAAAATATAGACATATAAATTATCTGGGTATACTGATCAATTTTTATTCACCTTCTTTTTTTTAATTAAAAAACTATTACGCAAGCCGCTGAGAGTTAAGTTAATCACTTCGTAAGTCACTCAATTTAAGCGACTTAATTTCGTTCGTGCGACTCGTATGAATAAGTAATTCATGAGAGATTCACGGATATTAGAAATGCTTATTACATTGTGACTGTAGTTAAGAGAATAATTGTATTCGACCTGTAACATTCATATTCTGCGAGGAAGAAGCTTTGACCGCACTTCGAAGTCAAACGTGGCTCCATGGAGTAAGAGAAAATGCCGTGGAATCCGCTGCAATCAACGAGATTGTGACTCTGGCCAAGATAATGGGGCTAGAAGTGAATAGAAATGACTTCAATCAACTCATGCAAGAGCATAAGCATAATCGGACCACCGACGAGTACGATTCGGACTCACGGACTAAAATTCTAGAACTAACTATTCTCGTTAATCAAGGTTCAACTATACAAACAATAGTATAAAAATAATATACAAATACGTCAACTTTTGAATAATGGAGATCGTGAAGTCATAGAACTTTGCTAATCAAACTCAGAGATTCCTCAATTAACATATCTACAAATGTAGTCGAACTATCATAATTCATTCGCACTGTACTGAAACATTTAGTAACAAAACATTCTTTCAATAATCTTGTAATATCTGGACAATTGTTGAAAAATGGCCCTGACCACGAGTTCGAGAAGATGGAAAGGAAGATAAGACTTTCTCGTTGCTTTCGTGCAAAATTTTTCATGTTAACTTCTTGATTGTAATAATATGTTTTAAATAATGCAATATGTTGCCATGATGGTCGAAATTATGCAATCTCGTGAAAAAGTATATGTCCAAACATATGTGTCACCTCAACCACTGACATTTTCCAGACACTCGCTCCCACACATGTCTTTCTAAGCAAGCGTCTTCTACACGTCTGCTCACTTCCTATATATTCACCCTGACCCGCTTACAAAATAAATTTAATTCGAAGCACTTTCCAACCCCCTTTCAGATTATTCTTTTACAAAGTATGGTTTTATACTTCAAAACTTTAACTTTAATTTATTTCATGGTTTCTTCATCTGTTTCCATCCTTTTTACATTGTTATATAAGTAGTATATAGAAAGTATTGTAATCGTGAAAAAAATTGAAAGCGAGATTTCGACGGAATATCCGTTTTGGCGATCCCTGATTCTGAAAAAGTGGTCTACGGCATAATCAGTCCGTGCGCAGCGATTCTGAGTAAACGGATAAACCTATTAAATTCACATTTCGTATTTACGGTAGAATTTACTTGTTGTCGATGCACATACTTTATTTTTTTTACTTCAAAACAAAGGGTACTTCACATGAAGGTCAAAGTTCTCTTTCGAATATTTCTCAAAAACTGCTCCAACGATTTTACTTAAACTTTTTGTACGTAAGGTACAAGTAGTATGCATTACATACGCATTAGCGGTATTTCGCATGAGAGTTTGGTGTAGACGCAGTAAAATAATATCTTTCTGCTACACTTACTCATTAGTTTACTGTTTCAAGAAGCTTGAATAATGTTTAGCAGTGTACATGGACAAAGCAGACATAGAATACACTCTTCGTAAACTGAAATGAAAGATACGATAATGATAAAATATATAGGAGGACAGCAAACGCACTGCAGATACGGAAATACGTCAATTATTGTCTATAACAAAAATTACATTTACATAACACTTTAGCGATTTTTTGTCACTCTACGCTGCAGATGGAGAAACGTATGTGAGAAAGTATGTGCAATGGTTTTGCACCACTAGTTATTTTTGTTGAAAATTGAAGAAGTGATGTATTTCATTTATTTCTCTTCTCACAAAAAAGATTTGCAATTTCAGAATTTTATCAGTTTACTTAAGTGTAACCGGTAGAAGGGATGGTAGTATGGAACAGGCTTTATGAAATCCTTGGCATTTTCGTCCGGGAGGAGTTGCATTCTGGTAATGTAAAGTTGAAAGTGTGTGTGTCCCGTTTCAATTGTCTGCGTTTCTTCATTTTTTTTTCTTTCGCTTAGAGTGAGGCAGCTTTTTAAAATTTCGGGGTTTTCCTAAACATCTCGTGAGATATATTTCTTCAATTATTGTGAAGCCTGTGCGAAGTCGTCGAATTTTTGTAGTGTCATTCTAATGGACCTACTATTTTCACGGCAAACAATTTCTGCATCTCCTCCTTCACACCCATTTTTATTTCAATATAGCTATGTAGGAAATATAGAAACCTGGGTCATGGTAATATGCGACCAGACTACCAATGGAACGTGTTTAAAGGGACTTAGATTTTAAATTGCCGGTATGGCAAAAATACCCACAAACGGAGGTTGCAACATGACTATTATGTCAGGAACTTTTCATTGATTATTTAGGGTTGAGCTGTGGGTTTAGTGTCATGAGCTGTGCTGAGCCCACAGCAAGTGTGTGTATTCCGATCGCTGAGGACATACTTGTGAATTTTTTTGCAAAAGAAACGTTCATTAACTCTTTACTTAGCACGAAAAAATTCCTTCTATTATAAAAAGAAATGGGTGTTTCTACACAGTTTTATAAAAAAATAGTCTTTTTAGTACAAAATAACGCTGCATTTGAGCCAACTCTTTCATAAGTGGGGTTCCATATTACCCTCACCAAAAGTCACTTTTTACGCCACTTTTCGTATGACTATTGTAATTCTTGAGCATCTCTACAAACATTCTAGGAACATTTTTAGATAGTTTGGAAATCATTACGGCCCATATCTTTCAATTGAAATTAAGTAGAGGAGCTGCATTCATGCAAAACCAAATTGGGTGTTCCATATTACCACCCCTTCTATTAAAATCAACATTATGATATTTTGACGACCAGTTTGATTTTGTTTCAACAGTGGTCTAAGGCGTATCTATATCATATTACTGATGTGAGTGATACTATGATCGAATATTCTCCTATCATTTCATGATAACATACTTCGCTGCTGTGGATACCTTAGCATCTATCCCGTCAGAATCAGAAACTGCTCCCGAGTTCTAATGCCCTTTTGAGCTATAATATTAACCCCCATGACAACGTTTTAGAATTCGATCTGAAGCCATAATCTTGTGTGAACCATCCCTTTGATTCGTAGTTGTCCACGACGTTTGATCCTAGTGGTAGATATTGCTTCTCGATATTACTTCGCGATATCTTTCATAAATACCTGCAGACATGTCATATCTGCAAAAATCTTCTGGAAATTAATGATACCACACGAGGTGCTATCTTGGGCGAACTGGTGAAACGATTAAGGCGTTCGCCCTTTACCTCTGGGGACGGCCTGGTGGATTCAAACCTGTTTATCCAAGTAGAATTTGTTCTTGATGGCGAAAGCGAGTTTCCCATTCTATTCATTCCACCGTAGTCTCGCGGGACAGGGTACACTAAGAGAGGAAGAGGACGATGATACACTAACATATGGGTATAATAACGGTATGTGTGTATGAGTAGATATGTTGAAAGAAATGGAAAATGGTTCAACCCTACTACAACATTGTTGCAATATTTAACATCTAACGGTGATGTCAATGAGTATAAATTGTGTATTATAACGATTGTGTGTGCGGATAAGGACGAAAAACAGTGACACATAAACTCTGGGATTTTCAAATGCAGTGGCGGATCTATAGGGGGAGACTATAGATATATAGACTATAACCCCCCACCCCACCCCATTGAATCTGAACTCTCAACAGATAACACTGAAATTGATGAAAGGCATACTTTGTAATAATGTTAATAGATTTTTAACTAAAATTACATGTTATAGGCAAAAATAATACAAATTTGTGTTAAAGTTTCTGCGTATTACATGCACTTGTTGAAGCGACAGGCAAAACTAGGCGTATTATGTAACATCGACATGACTTCACGTGTCTTCTTTATTGAAAAACGACACATAGGTGATGTGTCTGTACACAACAAAAATGTGGAACGCAGATGGTCCATGGGCCCGTGCTCTCCCAGATTTCGCAACTCAACTCAATACGTTAAGATTTAATTATTTATTGCCAATTGAAGTATTTAATCCAACGAATAGTATAAGTAATTACGAAATATTTTATCGCAGTATAGATCACACACATACTATCTAACTCAAAACGTTTTTAAGCTGTAGAAAAAATTAACAAATCATATTTTAGTAAGAAAAGTGATCCTTATATACCGGAGATTTGGATAAACAATGCTTTACTGTATGAAATGTTATAATGCAATAAAGGGTTTATTGTATCTCAGAAAATCACTAGATCATCACAACCTTCTATTATTGATATTTATTGTAAATCCATTTTATTACCTAAACCGATAAAATCATGCATTAGTTCAAATAATGTAGGTCTTGATGAGTCACTTTGCAACGCGCGCAGCGTTAAATCTATATTATCACTAGAAAAATAATTGCCCGTCCTTATTTTAGACGACGCTCGCCATAAAGTATTTGATATGAATTTCATATTGCACATTATTGATCAGAGTCGAAGGATTATGTAAAATACAGAATATCCCAAAACTCTCATCTTACACACGGAGGGTTGATAGAGAAAAAACTCTAAACAGAATAGTGCTGAGCTATTTTTCTCTCCGATGAAAATGTTATTCAATTAATAGTTATATTTGTTATTTCATTTTTAATTAAAATTATCATTTTATTTGGTCATTATATCATGATTAATCGTAAATAATAACTTCCTAATAAAACACCAATTTGTCACTTGCAGCCTATTAGTTGACACACAGTTTAAAACATACAACCATTCGTCTGTGAACACAATCCTCTGCAGGTGAATAAACTCTTAATGCTCACAAACAAGTGGTGCAAAACCATTGCTCATACTTTCTCATATAAGTTTTTCCATCTGCACCATAGTGACAAAAATATCGTAAAAGTGTTATGTAAATGTTATTTCGTTGTAGATAGAAATTGATGAATTTTCGTATCTGCAGTGCGTTTGCTGTCCTTCTATGTATTTTATAATTATCATATCTTTCATTTCAGTTTTAGAAAAGTGTATTCTACGTCTGCTTGGTCCATTTACACTGCTAAATACTATTCAAACTTCTTGAAACGGTAAACTAACGTGTAAGTGTAGCGGTGTTTTGTTGGAATTGTATGGTATTCCGTTCTTGTTTGTGAAAGTATTTTTTTTCTTTGAGGTCTTAGTTTGCAGATATACATGAATATTGAATTTGCTGAAAAAACGGATTTACTTACTTGATATTAGATATTTGATCTGACGCTCTGACAACTTTTGAAACTTTTGGGTTTGGTTTATTCCAAAACCACAAAATAAATGTGTTCCCAATATATTTTTCCACGTTAGAAGATTATTTTCGCTGTATTATATCTTGTGTATGTAAAATGGAAAAATATATAACGTGGAAGTTTATTTCGACATTGTCCATCGTCTTAACCTATTTAAATATTTCATATGTACTTCTGCATTGAAGATTCTGGGGCAATGAAAAGTTGCAAGAAGTAATACTCGTTTTTAAGCGTTCAATCAGGTTAAAAAGTTGTATTACGTCCAAAGAAACTTCAATAAAAAGTTCGAAGGTTACGATTTAAGTTGGGTGATTTGCCGTGGAGTGGTATATTCTAAGAAAATGGCAGATTAATGAGTTCATATTATATTTCCCTAAAAATTACACATAAATAGTCAATGGTAAATGAGAGAGGATATCTTTTAATGTGTAGTCATATTAATTCTAAAAATCGACTCGATCATCCGTCTTCACTCTATAATCCGTCTTTGATTTATTATTTGATTGATTAGCATTAACAGAGTGCAGTATGTCGCCGTATATGATCACAACCACAGTGCATACATTGGGCTCATTAGGTCGCACTTCCATACCAATAAATAGTGCTTCGTCACTGGATGGGTAGCGAAATTACCATTTTGCTTAGCTTAGAAATTTCCTAACCTTGTGGAGTTTGTCACCTAGCAGACGTGAAGTATTATAATAAAAACTAAATATTTCTGTTTAGTTTTTGCCAGTAAGTTGTCGATAGTTTTGGAATCTTGAGAAAATATGAAGAAAACAATATTGGTTCATCAATTTATATAAAGCTGATACAAATGAACCCACCTGGAAGTAAATAATGGAAAAATTGGAACATCATTCTCGGATAGGTAGAAAAGATTATATTTTAAAATCTAGAACTGGAAAACAAAAAAAATTACGTTGGAAGATTTTCAACTCTCAATAGAACTATTAGAGACTAAAATTTATAGACTGCATGGGTTTCGGAAAAGATTTAGAACTCTGCATCAGTTTGCAGGGTTAGGCAAGTACTGAAAGAAGGGGTGCGATAAAGTAATCTTGAAGATAGTGGTAGTGATGTGGTAAAATGGCAATACTGAGTCAGAAAGAGAGGGACATGTGAAGTGAGGTGCACTAAAGTGGTGTGTCGAGTGACCACAGTTGTAAAATGTCAAATTGTTAATTATTAAAAGTTGTTAACTTAGTCGTTTCATGTTTGCATGGTTTTATATTTAAAATATTAATGTTAGCTTAACCACACATTTAACAGTTTTTAAATTGTATTCTATGTATTCATCTAATATGTATGTTTTGTATATTTTATTATATTTTCTTATATTCTGCCACGGGGCTAGAGCAATTTGCAACTAATAAATATTCTTGTTAAGCGCTGCTACAATTTAATTCTGACTCGGTTATTTGAGTGCCCATATTGGGGAGTCGAGGAGTTCCTGGTGATGTATTTTGTACTCGTTCGATCCTATGTCAATTCCTTCGCAATCGCTGTCNGGCTCATCTGTTTATTACACTACTTTCCATTATACTGTTTTCACTTGTTTATTATATGGTGAGAAGACCTGATCACGGGGGAAATCGAAAGCCGTAGATCATAAAGAGCCTTAAATGGTGTCCTCTTTACATTAGAGCAAAACTGAGATCATTGACTGCCCCTCCGCTACCCGCTAATATGCTACCCGCATTACGTACTTGTATGGAGTGATGTATGTTGAGATATGAGTATAGTGGTATAGTAAGACGAGACACGAGCCAACCACAGACTTAAATATAAATAGATTCAACCGTCTCTGCTGTAGATTGTTCGTGATAACATGAGACAGAAGATTCTGTGATGTCACCCTCTCTCTCACGCACCCGCCTGGAGGAGGTAAGGAGGGAAGATACGCAGTGACATACGCAACAGTCACAGAGGGGAATCCCCCACCTAAGCCGATGTGCGAGAGAGACAGACAGCTAACTTTGTTTTCCCCTTCGGAGAACCGGTGCATAAGAAGGTTGGGTCTATTTATATTTAAGTCTATTATCCCAACATTCAAGATTCTGGGGTTCAATTCAAAGTAAAGCTTGGGTGTAAGTACAATTATTCCACCAACCAATATTTTCGGAACAATTCTTGTAGTTTTTATGACTCCCAAGTGGGGTTATATTTAATGGACTTGGTTATAAAAGCTTTACCACCCCTCAATAAATCTGAATATATACATAAATGATTAAATATCTTGAAATATGGATCAATGGAGAGCTACTATTTGTGTAATATATCATAGCATTAAGGGTAAAAGTTTGAAGAATTTATAATTCATTACAGAAATTAAGTATGTATGACAAAAATTAAAAAAAAAGGTATCAGACAGTTGTATCTTTAAACAATGATACCAATTATGAATATAATTCAGAAGTTTGGGTACACTGAGTACACAATAGACATGTAGCATGAATATTGGGGTGTGCACAGATTTTGTATCTCCGGATGGAGTGCATTTTGAAGAAGATTGTAATCACCAGCATTGGAAGCGCTACGAGGAATAATGCATCTGAATTTATAAGTAAAGGAAATGGAATTTCGGTCTTTCGTTGGTAAGAAAAGGGAAGTGCAGGTGGCAATAGTATTTGTGACAAATATGTATTTATAAAGAAAGTAACACAAACTGTGAAATTGTTCGACTCTATTCGTACGCAGCGAGACCTGCCATAAAGTTTGTTAAGCAACATTTCTTTTTTTATTTCCCTTTACAGTCACGTAAGAATGAGTTTTTCCAGCTTTGTTTGCTTGTATATTCGATACATTTTGTCTTTCAAGTTAAAACTGCGATTTATTGTCATTTTAATTAAAAAGATTACCATTTTAAAGTTAACCCAACCAGTCAAACTTAACATTAATATTGCTGATGAGCGTGAAATGTTAACTGGCAATTGCCACTCTGACAACGAGACATGTCAAGGTATGTGAGTGCTAAGTATAGTGTTGCCAATAGACACATCTACATTCTCATAACGTAAATGACAATGGCAATCTGCTCTCAGAGGTTAAAACCGCGAACGAGACTCTGCCAATGAGATCAACACCTATTTAGAACAAAGTAAATAAACAATTTAAGACTTACGACCTTATTATGGACGAATAACATTTTTGTACTTTGAAGAACACAACATTTCAACTTTACGTTTAAGTCATCATCAGGTGTAACAATTTATAACTAGAAACAAGAGAACGATTTATCATGGTATTAAACGTAAACATAGCAGAAATTACACAAACAGATTTCATGATCTTCCTTAGACGTTTTCAGAGGTTATCAGCAATGCAAGGTATTTGGTATGGCTCAGTGTGTAGTGTTGAATTGCGTGCTGGACTGTCTAAGTACACGTCCCGGTTTCGTTATGTGGAATTTTTGCCGACATCTCAACATCCTGACTGACTCCCAGGCTTACTCAATCTGCTGTAAGAAAAGTAATTCCAAGGTTGATGAGACCAGAAGACCTATTCTGTAACATTCCATCGAAACGGGAGAAACCGAATCCGCTCGGAAAGTATTCCGTATGGGCAGCTGGGAGCTATTCTGTGAGCCACACGGGAGCACCTTCGGCCGGACTCGGACATTCCCGATCGCAGCTGAGGGTTGTTGCCAGTTTGTAATGTCCCCCCTCCCCCAATCAGAGAAAAGCGACTATTGCCAGCTATTGCGCGTGGTAGAACGAACCCACTCGCTGGGAGCCGTGCCGGTCGAATTTTCGCTTCCGAGGCAAGACACAACGGTGGTGGCGAGGCTACTCAATTTTACTTGCACGCTTGTAAAATTTAAACTACTCGTCCAAATTGTATGATTTACAGACATTTTTTTATCTCCGTTAAATGCACAAAACAAAAATCCCATTAAATTTGATGATTGATTTTTTCGTATTTAAATTACTCTCCTAAATTGAAGAGCTATTCCAGCGTCGGAAAAAATTCTGTGTAACAGGGCAGAAACGAATCCTATCGAAAGTCCTCGGAGCAGTTTTGTGCTTTCCGCTCGGGAAGTGACGTCACACCCGTGCGTCAAACCTCTTTCCGATCGCTTGGAAGTTATAGAATAGGCCCTCAGAGCGAGATCATCTCAGTGTGTCGACGCACAATAATTGCGGAGCTCTGTCATCCGTAATTCCGAGGAGCACTACGTAGTACCCATCGTCAGGCAGTTGTTTTTTAGTAAACTTTGTCAAATATGCTACTACAATTAACGTCCATTTTATAATCAAAGTACATAAGTAATCAAAGACTTACGACCTTTAACGGACGAACGGTATATAATTTTTGTGATTGAAAGCTTACAACGTTTCGACTTTATGTTGAACCCGTCGCCAGGTGCTACAAATTATAACAAGAAACATAACAGAATAATTAACCATGATATTAAACATAACAATAATATGTTTACAAAAAAAAACTACGCAAATATGTTATAATATTGTATTGTAAATACCAGATTGAATTTACCCATAGACACAGAAATGCTAACTCCCGTGTGTATTTTAAAAAATATCATTTCTGACATGCAACGTTTGTAATAATTAACTTCTTTGTCCAATATTAATGCATTATCTCAATATATCAAGTGATCATTGTTAATGCAATGTGAGGTTACTATTCTTTGTTCAACCGATTTTAAATGTAGTTTGTGTTTCTGGATATGCTGTTCGTCCGATAAAGGTCAGAAGTCTTTGATTATTTATTTAATTTGTCCAATATGCTGTTGTTAAATTGCAATTATAGTTTTCTCAGTTTGTTTTGAATCACAATGAATTTTTTCTTCCTTAGCTTTGGGTCGGATCTGGAAGCAGAAAGCTTCGACGCCAAGGCGACGGCTCTGGTGGAGGCTGCGACGGCAGCCACGACAAGAGACACAGACGGCGGCGGCAACAGTGACGATGGCGGTGGCAGTGGCAGCGTCGGCGACAAAGGCTCCGCTCGCGGAGCGCTGGCGGCGGCGATGGAGGCGGCGAATGTGACGGAGGCCATGAACGCGGTGCGAGAGAACAGCAGTCGGAGGTTGAGGCGCGCCAAGCGATATGTACGTTTCCCTCCAGTGACGGCGCCTGGTCGACAAATGTTCCCACCGAGAATGCCAGGTTCGTGCTTCACTAGGCATAGCTGATATTGCCAAAAGACTAGCCGTTTCACGATGGGTTTAGACCAGTATTACACGGTCATATTTCTAAATCATATACATCTATGATCAAAGATATGATCAACGAGAACCTATCTCATAAATATATGATCATAGTTTAAGAATGACCAAAGCTTGTGCATTACGCAGTCGTATCTTTGACCATTGATATATGACATAGAAATATGACCGTGAAATACTGGCCTTATGTACTACAGCAGTTACTCTTTTGTGTAAGACTGCGCGTTAGTCTTTCGTGAGGTATTCGGTAGAAACAAGAGCAAAATATGATTAAGGTATTCCATATTATCATAAACTCTCTTATTTAGGACAATTTAAAGAAATCACAGAAAAGTTCCGATATTTTTGATTCAGTCAATCATTTGAGTCAAGGGATAAAACTGAATTTATATCGCACAATCTGGCTAACATCATTCCAATGAACACAGTCTGTCACAAAGGAGAGTACTTTTTTAGTATTTACAATTTTCCCATTTTTCTTATTTTTTTTTCAGGGTTTTGGTGAGTTATATTTAGGTATCTGTATTTTTAAAGTGCTATGTTTTAACTGGTAAAACTGCACTAGTAAGTTTTTTGAACATGCTATCTTCATAATATTGTCTTTCTAAAAATTATATTTCTGGAACTCTTTAGTAAAAGTAATTATATAAAACTTTTTACGTAAGAATTACTTTTTCTTTAAATTTAAAAACATATCAACCTGAGTTGTAAGGATGCCAAAAAATGTTGATTACCATATCTTTCAACAAATATTCCCAGTTATTTAAAAATGTTAGCATTTCCTGCAATGTATATACAAACCATTACAATATTTCTCTTTTGTATTTTCCAACAGTCACTATATTAAAAATATATTAATGTTTATTTAATAATGAAGTATTTTTGTTTTCATATTTCAATTTTAATAGTCTACTTGATTTTAAGGCGTAGTTGCACATGAGGTCGTTGAAGAGGGGAGGTACGGAGTCAATTGGCCGAATGGTCTCAAGAGCTTCTTTCTCCCCATTGATTGGAAGCATTTGTTACACATACTTATAAACGAATATTCAATGAAATATTGTTACTCAGTAACATCTGTTGACCTAAAAACCTGTCAATATAAAAACTTCTGTTAATCTTATTGAAACAGCCATAAGTTGTTAATGATGTTCGTAGATATTTTTGTTAATATACTAATAATTTTACACTCCTACGAGTTCGATGATGCCAATGACGAAAAAGAAATGATGAGTGTGTCCCACTTCAGGTCCATCTTACACCGTGAGCTGGGCGCCTTTCTCACCTTCGCCAGTGTACCTGTATTCCAGCCCCCCGCCAGGTCGTCGACCACCACCCCACCCACCCGTGCCTGCAATGGGTCACCGCAGCCCACGCCTCGTCTTCAGAGACCCCACGGACCCCTCAGGGCCCGGCACCGGAGCATTCTTTCCCGGACCCACGTTGCAAGACATCACTGTCGAGGACCCCAGAGGTATGAGGAGTGCTGCACGCGGGGAGCATGGGGAAACAAGGACAACACACGAGTCTAAGTGGTGTGTCTTAATGTTTTAAGAAATGAAATAATAATTATTGTTATTATAATAAAATAATAATAATAATAGTTACTTGATTATCATCATCATAGGATGTCAACGATGCGGGTTAATTGAATCAGAAAATGTTTTGCTGCGGGGACTATGGGTCGATTGGTGCACAGTGAACAAATGTTTTTTTTTCACGACGTTTTAATACACACTGCAATGCAAAATTAGCGGTACTTTTACTACAGCTCGCGATATTTTCTGTTTTGAAATGTATCAATGTGAAAGTTTATGTAAAGATACCACATGAAGTTTACTAAAGACTCCACTAAGAGCAGGTTTCAGTATCAACTCCTTCGCGCTAAGCGACAGATAGTGTGACGAAGACTGAAAATTTCGCAAAAATCGAGCACAAATATCACACCTTTAAATATCAGGCAGGGAAAAGCTCGTGTGTACGAACTACCACGCGATAGTAGTTGTTCCAGATTTAAAAATGTGTAATTTCTCTTCTCGATGTTTGAGAAGTTTTCACTCTTCGACACACATATGGGGGTATCTTCACGCAAAATTTCACATTGATACTTCACAAAATATAAAAGTTATATTGAAACGAATTAAGTGCACCAATGTAGCCTCGCTTTGTATTATTCAGAATAATGTGATAATATTGAAAATAAATTGATAAATATTATTCACAAGGAGGTTTATAACGTTTGTTTCTTTTTATAGTTTAGTCTCGGGTCAGTGGTAGAGAATACGAATGATAGTGCGAGTTGTTCTGAATTGTGATTCGGATACTTCTGTACAATTTATTTCCGATAACTAGGTAGACCATGGTGAGTAGTTGGAATTTTTGGTATGGTTTCTATTGTATACGGTAGTGTTACACTTAAGCAGATAAGGCAGTAAAGAGTGTGTCATACTATTAGTGGGGTAGCAATCATTTTCAAAATGTGAAATATAAATTTTTATTTACGTGCTCTTTGAAGATTACTGTAAAACTAATTTTACGAGAAGCTATGTCAAACATTTGTCCCTAACCACTTTAGTAACTCGCACTGGAATGACTTCTAGTATACTGCAGAACATGTTCAACACATTCACATTTTAGTTGCAGAGCGTTATTAGAGACTCATAGTTCTCCAATTCTTAGGTATCGATTTATCTGCTTAACTATTATAACAATAAATCGTGAATTTAGTGTTATTTCAATTCTTTTGATTTTTAAGCACTATACTCAGAATAATCTATAGTTCGATAATAACTTACATGTAATTTTTTGCTTAAAATTACAAACATATTGACATTCTATTAGTATTATAACTCGCAGCTAACTTTTTATCTTATCTAGGAATTTTTGCTGAATTTTTTGAATCCGCCTCTGCCTTAGGGCCCTTGATCGGAATTGATGGGATGGTCCCTTGCTTGCTTCCGGAGAGTAAATTAGTTTTTTTTCCTCCACGTGGTCATACGCAGTTTGTTCTGTTTTTTGACAATAAATTTATTATTATTAAATTTATTATTATTATTAACTACTTCTTTGGGAATAATTTCGTTTAAATTTGCTTGCCTCCGAAATTTTTTCTCCGTTTTCAGTTATTGCATCTAGAGTTTTAAACGTAACATTTAGCTATGATTCCACTTCTAAATTATAGATATTCGGGGAAAAGTCACGACCCACAGTATTACGTATTTTAATAAATTAAATGATGGTTCCCGGAAAAAATTGAATCATGAAACAAGTTTGTATTTAAATATCTATATTGCTGAGATTGACTAATGGGTAACGTCTGAGAAGTACATACATACTTAATGGACTAGAAAATGTTCTGCGCGTTGGTTATGTTTACAAAATCCTTCATTGGAAGTTATTTAAAAATAACTCTGTTTATAACCTCAGGTGGAATTATTAGGGTGAATAAATGTATATTTAAAGTTCTCGAATCCTTTATCTTTACATTAGATGTTGAATAATGTTGTGAGAGTCTTCGAAGTGTTGGACTCCGAGAAATTAGGAAAGTTGAAAACGAAAGATGCTTGAATTGATAGCTGTGAAAACACCTCAGGTAAATTTAAGTGGAAAGTAAGAAGAGAGAGATTGTGTTGTTACAATGGCTTTATCTTCCTCTCACCGAGATAGAGAATAAAAGGAGCAGTGAGAAATTACTCTGTTGAAAAGTAGAGCAGCGACTTGATGGAGCGTAAAGAAGGGCAAGAAAGATTTAAACTGGTTTTACAGATTATAGCAAGCGTTGTAAAATGATGCTAATAAAATGACATTTCCCTATATTTAATTATCCTTTGTACACAAAAAGTATAGTATTTATAAAAACATATCTTCGTTATTTCCAACATTCCATATTTGACAGTTCGTTTTCGTGTATCTTCGTGTATCAATGCAATTACTTACACCATTTTTGAAGAAATTTTCAGATAAACGATATTTAAGCTGCCTCAAATAAAGCATTAACTCGTTTACAGTTTTTAGATGATATTGGCTATTTTTCTTAGTATTGCTTTCATTTGGAAGAACCTCTTACATATTGTGTCAAAAGATTAGTAATGTTATGTGAGTTTTATTTTGGTTCACTGAAGACCAAGAAAAAAATCCTTTCAAAATTTTTTAATAACCAAAATAATATCATTTTTTCTTTTTAATACTATTAATTAATATTTTATACTTCATAAAATGATAAGAAACATGTTATGAAGAACTATATTGTGTGTCAAAACACCCCTTCTGTTTTTGGATCATCACGGATATTTCAATGAAAATTGATGACGTCAATTTGTGCAGCATTTTAGTCTTCTATCAATTATTATTTCCTCTTTTATTTGTGTTTTGTTGTGTAAGGGACAGGTAAAGTAATTTATGAAATCTTGATACGTATTTTTTAAGTGTTTTGAAATAATAGATATATGCCTCGTGGCAATTTTGTTTGTCAATTCATCGCTTGGTAAGTATGATAAAACGGACTCGTACAAGAGAAAATGCAATACCCTGGTCGCTACTTCGGGAAGACGGCTGGACTGAAGAGCTTAAAAAACATTATTTGGAGACTGTCAAATGTTAACACCGTTTAAAATTTTCTTTTTATGAAATATTAAAATCAATCAGTCTTAGATTTTAAACCAGTAATAAGCATTAGATTTGCGTATTGTCGGAGCTTTATTTTTGAACGTAATTCCGAATTTATGCAAACTGCAAATTATGTTCTTTGAATACATTGTAAATTACAGATAAGAAGAATTAAGTTTCGGATGTTTTGAACTGTTGGAATGTTAGCCGGGTTTTTCGTTTCTTCCACATTACTTTTTCGTTTGTGATGTTAATGCCCTCTCCCCACATCCCACTTTGCACATGCACCTTCCCTCGCCTCCGTGGCTGCTCCTGGCTCACGGGGAGCGCGCCCTTCTCCTCCTCACTGGCGCGCGGGACCTTTCCCGCCGCACTGACGCGCCGCTGCTGCCTGCCTCGCCCCGCAGACACGACGGGAGGCGACGGCTGCGCCTCAGGCCGCTGCGAGTTCTTCCTCACGTGTTGGCTGACGGCCGGCTTGCTGGAAGGATCCTGCGGCGGTTTCTTGCGCGCCTGCTGCCACCGCAACACGGCCAAGCACCAGGGTGGTGGCGGGGCCCTGGGTCCTTTGGCACCTGGGGTGCTCCCCGCAGCCGCCTTGCCACCCGAACCGCCGCCGCCTGTCCCCGCTGCCACCCATCCGGCGCACGCCGTGCAGCCGCTGCATGCGGCCGCGCATGCGCCCGACTACGGCCCCGTGGTCAACGACCCCCGTGAGTGACGACGCTGGACGCGACGCGACCTCATGCGACCATAAGCGACGCTACGGACTGCACTTGGCTGGTCGGAATGAAATCCGGAAAATTCTGCAACTGTTTCTTTCTATTTCGACAACTTAGCATTTAGAATTCAATGACGATCCTACCGTTCCAAAACAGAATTGAAGTTTTCAAATTCCATTTTTCTTTCAAAATCGAAGACATGTGACAATTTTTTTCCTGGAGTAGAATCAGATGCAAGTGATTGTTGCATATAAAGCATTTCAAGTTCGTGTGATGTTTGCAGAACAGTCCGATATTTGATTCCCGTCAGGACCTGCACAGGCTGCGCACCGACAGACGTTTCAGCAGCGACGTTACCCAACATTCTCGTCGTGCGTTTTGGTCACTGAAAATCAACATAATTCACTTTTGAGTTACTATGCACTAACACTTCTGTTGTTTTTAGAACATATCTCCAACTCTGTGGCGCCATTCCATTTAGAAACGGATTTTTCCTTGTGGTTCTCCGGCTAACCTCTAAGCAGTTGTACGTCTTTCAGTCTCGTCCATATGGAATTTCACTAGAATAATAATTAAATTGACCCCACAATGCGTACAACGTGCTGTAAAGAGAAAAGGTCTGAAACAATATAATTAAGAAAAGAAAACACTCTGGTGAATAATTTTCGTAAACAACAATCAGTTACAATTTTATAAGATGTAATTGGCTATGATTTTAAAATTCGTGGGCCACATCTGTAATTTGTAAATATTTGTACATTAATACTTCAATAATTTTCGAAACCAAACATTAATAGCGTATAAGAGATACATTCAATCTCTACGTGTATTTGAGAGTTCATGAGTGTATTGAGATCAGTGACCGTGGCGGTACTTCGAGCAAACACCTCATAGAATTGATAGTGACACATCTAAATACACAGAATTTCTCGATACATTCAACGAATAATCCCAGGATTATACGTATCAATATTGAGTCATACTAATTCATTTTATTAGACTTTTGAGTAGTACTCTCAAACTCTCGAGTGAGTATGGTATTAACTGTGCAACGTAACTCCCGCTCTCGTCCGGTAGCTACTAGCCTGTCTGCAAATAATAGCCAGGTCTGCTGATGGGGTGGAACGGTCGCACTTTCCACGAAGAAATCTTCACCGCCCCTTCGTCGTACTTAGTCATTGAGGAAGTCCGGAAAGTGTGCGTCTGGTTAGTAGGCCCTTCGCTCGAAAAGACAAACGTTTTCAGAATAGCGTTTGTTTTCCTCCTATTTCACCCTCGCGCTATCACTTTCGGCTCGGCAACCAGAGCGGGAGTTCAGTCGCGCAGCTTATATGAACCCGCTTAACTCTCCGTTGATAATAAAACTGCACGTTTTGTAATATAAATATGAGGTAAGAATTGTCAACAAAAACATGTGTCACTATCACCTCCCTGAGCTTGTGTGTGAAATACATGGGAACGTTGCTTCTGTGGTGGTGCTGCTTACGACGGCGCGCGGCCTATTGGACATGCTATGTCAGCACCTCACGCCTCATAACAACACGAATACGTGTCAGGACTTGCGTGCACTGTGAGATGAGAAAAGAAAACGGCGACGTATGAGATTCATCTAAGGAAGATTGAAAGCGAATTAAACTTGTCTCCGTCTCCTCCTGAATCACACTCGTAAATTTTAATATAAACAGTTCTTTGGAATTATTACTCATGACATTGCCAGGGCTGGCGAGATCCGAATTGGGCCCCGGGACACAAAACTGGCTCGTGAGCTCCCTCCACCCTCAACTCTACGGACTCTGTTGTATCCTCCTCTTTTCTCCTCTTTCCAACTTACTACAACTTATTCCATGTAAATCAAAATAAACTACTTACCTTATTCTGCATCCAAAACGCAGAAACTCAAGTCAAATTTTTTTATTAGTGGACAGTTATCAAATTGTAGTTACAGAAATGTCGCCATCAAGTTTAATTCTCGGAAAAATAAACTCGTAGAAACGGTAAATAAACCAGACTCGATAAGTGTTACTACGTCCAACATGTCACTACATGAAAGCTGGCCTCCCCACCCTTCATACCCTTCGCGATAGCCACTATTTTTGCAATTTCATAAGAAATTAATTTTTGACGATCAATGTGCGTTTTATTTACTAGTTATGCTGCATTTCAATTCATTTTTATTGTGAGTCATTATCATCATTGCAGTATATTTGATGGAAATGAATCATTAAGATGGTTCCAGAAAATTTGGAATTTCCGTCAATATTACCATTTCCTGTCCGTCTCACAGTGCAAATGTCTGACACAGACTCAAACTAAAGTAGACATGAAAGAAAAAGAGGAAATAAATTTTCACGCTTCACGAATTGTTCCTTTGAAACATGCTTATTTCCCAGATGAAACGAATATTTAGTAGTGTCAGATCACTTCCCAGTTATATACTTACATACGATATTCCACCCTTTCAATAGGTAGTAATAGTCTTGCTAATTACCTTAAAGTGATAAATAACTCTCATCAGTGATCACAAGAGTTTCCATGGTTTTGAAGAGCTTTCTACCGATAATTAATGAAATACGATCTCCGTTTATTTACTTGTCGTTTTCTCGCTTCCTTAATTCTAACCTGCACTGCAAAAACCTACACAAACTGTGCGCCAGTAGATGTATTCATTCGTTTGATAAAATATTCATAAAAATAGAAAAAATGAAGTGTTGCTTACTATGAACTTCCCAGTTCATTATATATTAAAAATTGTCATAAAATGAGAATAACAAAGAAATTTTTGTACATGTCTCCGCCATTGAATTGACACATTTGAAACAGTTGAAATTTACTAAGTACAGGTTGAAATGGTAAGTTAAGTTCAAGTCGTATTTCGGCACATTATAATTGTAAAAAAAATATTTGTCTGATCATAGTAGTCCTATTGCAATTGAATTCTGAATTACGGAAGCATTACATGTCTCTTTGTTGACTATACAGAAGAAAACTGTGGATTTAAAAAACCTTTCTCAACGCAATTAACATAGAAATACTTAGCAATACCTGTTTTCCTGATACCCATTTCTTTTCCCGCCATTCATGTAAATTAACTTTATAATTAAAGATTTTATCCCCTTTTTGTGTTTCTTACTGATCATCCTCTGAGAGAAATTGTTTTCGAAGAATGATTAAATTAATTCGGTTGTTTTCTAAGTAGTCCTCAGTTTTGTCTCAGAAAATGTTTTCGTGTGTATAGTAGTCTTTCTTTAACTATTTATCGAGTTCAACTTGAATATTTCTTCTAGTTTATTGTTGAATATTTGAATTGTTCAATAAATTTATTTTTTATTTTTCTCTTTGGGAAAGGTACATTTTACTTGGTGAAGCTTCAATTTTTGGTTTACCGGTTTACTTGCAATATTTGTAAAAAAATGATACTCCTTCATAAATTGTAACTAGATATTTTCATTTTAAATTGTAAATATGTATTGACAACTAATAATTTAATTACCTTCCTGATAGTGGGTTACACAAAATTTGGCAATGAATAATTATTCCTTGAGTTATTTTTGTGAGCTAATACAGAAAAGGTCTATTTTCCTAGACCTAATATTATTTTTCATCATATTAATAGTAATTTTAAACCGGATATTGCTGAAACAGGAATTTTCTATGGCATTCAGTTTTGATTATTCCTTTATTTTGTGGTCCTTGCTTCTCGGGCAAAGCGTCATTTAAACATTTACCTTTACCGGTCATCCAACATCAAATTTCATCTCCGAAGCAGTTATTTTGCTTTCAATGAGTTTAAATTGAAACCAAACCTCCTTGAAATTGAAAGTTTTGTTTAGCAGTCATACATTATCTTGAAAACAGTGCATTAAACTTATGGAAATATGAGTGTATGAAAGACAGGAAAAGGAATTCTATTGAGGGTAATTGCATGCATGATCATTTCACGTTTCAATTAACACGCACGACTAATCAAGCATGTTTGTGTAAAGGAACTAACTGTTAATTTCACTATCAACCTCGACAAAACTGACCGACTGCCGACGGACACAACCAACCACGGGCCCGTTGGTACCACCTGACTGGTGGGCACCATTTACTTTTTCTTTTTCAGATGTTTGCAGATACAGCATTTTGTATTTTTGCAACTGTTTCAGATACTCTTCGCATTACGTCAAATGTCTCAGAAGTTGAAGTAACTTTTTATCTCATCCTGTTACAAATCCTTATTTTATCTCCACCCTTTCTTTGATTATTTCAATGTACAGCTTTTTAAGTTGTTACATAAGTTGTGCCTTAAACAACGAAAATGCACACTAAATACTTTCAATGCACTTATGGAATATTGTTTGTAAATGTTGTGTACAAATAGACACTACAAAAGCATATAACGAATACTTCTCTTTCAGGGCATTAAATCACATTGGATGTGTTGGTACAATATTCATTTTTATTACGCTATTACGCATACTCGTGAGATTATTAGCAATTGACTTGTCAAATGCCAAAAATTAGTTGATATACAGCTGACTGGAGAAAATAATGAATCCGGAGTTTTAAAAACTTTCGAAAGAAACATTAAATTGATGTAATCTTTTCATTAATGTCTTAAAATTGCTTTGTGAATGTTTATTTTCGTTGAGTAGTTTTCAGAAAGAAGCAGTCTGAATAAATAAATGTGACATCAAAACGATATTTCACAATGAATTACCATTTCTGTATTTGATCAACTGAAAAATTGTGGAAACGTTTGTAAAATGTTAAGAACACTCTAAATAATTTAATAACGTTAGCTCGATTACAATGTACTTGTTAAGCTCTGACTTTGGCTTCCATATCGAATCATGTCGGGAATTTTTGCAATTTCTTTTAAAGTTTAGAATAAACTATGAAACTTGACTTTAAAATCATTCGAGGAAAAAAAGCATAGATCGCAAGGCATGCTCCGTTTTGGAGAAGATGGGTTCGAGTGAGGAATTCCTCCAGGGCGTGCTTTGACATCACCGCGTGTTGCAGGCTGCGGCGTGTCCACAGCAAAGCTGGCGCCCACCCTCGGCGCTCAACGGCGCATCGTCGGCGGAGATGAGGCGGGCTTCGGCTCCTTCCCTTGGCAGGTAAAATGTTACGCGCATATCTTCCCATTCTCACCCGCTTGCCAAATCATACGCGCACTGCCTCACTTCACCCTTCAAACTATTTCCTCGCCCGCTCTCTCTCCCATACGAGGGTCACTACGAAAGTTTTAAGATATACAAAAACTAAGAAACTTGTAATACATTTGATCACTATATTCTCTCAAAATACTCGCCGCGACACTATACATGTTTGCATTCTCCTAAACCATTTCTGGAAACAGTATTTCCACTCTTTTTCCACTAGTGCTGCAAGTTCACTTTTGTAGGCTTCAACAACTTCAGGGCTGGAGAACCTTCTTCCACGCATGCGATTTTTGACTGTAGGGAACAGAAAATAATCACAAGGGGTCAGATCCGGACTAGGGTGTGTGTGTCATCAGTTTAACCTCTGTGGACTCCAGAAACTGAACTGGGGTTGACTGAGTCTGTAGACGCATTGTCACGGTGCATTTCGATTCCCCGCAGTCCTGTCTTTGGTCGCCGGCCTTGAAGCTTTCTGAAAACGTTTGGTAGACATACTGTTGTGTACCACAGAGCAGTAACAGTTATTTGTTCTTCCAGGGTAACAGTTGCAACATGACAGCTTTTGGAGAAGAAAGTTGCGACCATTTTCTTTCCGACACTTCGAGGCCGCTTCACTTTTGCTGGTGGATGTTCGTCGGAAAAAATCCATACTGTCGACTGGCGCTTATTTTCAGGATCAAACTGATTAATCCAGATTTTGTCAACAAGTGACTATGTCAGAAACGCGCCTAGAGTTGCCCCTGTCGAATCTGTTCAATATTTCTTCGCACCATTCAATATGGATGCGCTTTTGTGCCTCTGTCAAAGTGTGAGGCACCCGTCGAAATTAAACTTTCCTGACTCGAATTCCATGCAGGATTTTGGAAACTGCCGGCGATCCTATCTGTAGTCCTTAAATGTCACACGATTGTGTTCGCGCACCAGTTTTTCCACAGCGGCGATGTTTTCCTCAGTCATTGCAGTCGCCGGACGCCCGCTCCTCTCCTCATCCTTCAACGAAGTTCGACCTCTTCTAAATTCTTGAAACCACTGAAAAATTGTCGCACGGGAAGGAGCAAGGTCCCCGAAGACCCGTTGCAAACGATCAAGATTTTCAGATTCGTTTAAACCACTTTTAAAGTCATAGAGAATCATTGCGCGAAACTGCTCTCTTTCCGGCTCCATTCTGACAAGAACTGAATACCGCGTAAACAGAAAGGAAAGCCCTCCTATCAACAGTGTTACTACCACGAGTTGAGCTCGCTTCACACGATACATTTTGTGCTCCAAAATTGCATGCAAAGTACTATGCAGTCAGCCGTCCAGTCTCGGAAGACAGAAAATGACGTCATTACTGTCTACGCTGCAGTCTGGCATGAAAGATTTGGGAAGTAGCATGAGTTCTATTTTTCGTGCAGTTTTGCATGCAAAGTTGGAGTGTCAACCAATGAAAACCTTGAGTCTCGTCCCGTGACTGTGACAGCTAATGGTCCATCGTTCGAAATAGGACTAGCACAGATGAATTATCGTTAAAGTAAACTAAATAGAATTTATTTGAAACAAGTAATCGTGGATGATACAATTACTGTTGGAAGCTAGCACACCGGTGGTCACCGAAGATGAAAAGAGTACTTTCGCTTTCCTAATTAATAAGCTTTATTAAATTTATTTATTATGATTATCCTTATTAAAAGCAACTTAATTGAAAAAACATCCATTCAGAAATGCAACAAAGTGTTATCAGTTAATATATTTGATTTATAAAAGATTACAGGAACTAACCTGGTGTTAATTGATATCTGACAAATTATACATCATTTTAAGTGATGCAGCTGGGCAACCTTAAGGTTAGAGCAACACTCATTAAAACTAATTATTGGCGAAAAGAAGTAATCGGTAAATGAAATCACTTTAAAGAAAAATATCGCAAATACATTTTATTTGACAATTTAGGTTATATTACAGCTCATCAAGCAAGATACTTCGAACACTCCACTATTTGCCACTATCTAATAACACCAAACAACTTGACATACAATGTTGTCATTCGTCCATTTATTTGCATTATTCTTTTAGTTATCTTATCATCGCTAATTGTTCAATCTCTTTGATGAACAATTTCTGCATTAACCACGACCATTTTCCCGAATTGTCAATACACGCGCATCAGAACATCAAAACTGTCACGGTAAAATGCATCGTGTGAAGCCAACACAGCAGGACAAGCATCACAGATGTCTGAATCACAGACATCAAAGGACATTGGAAGCAAAAAAAGCATGCTAGAATGGAGTGCAAAATGCATCGTGTGAATCGAGCTTTACTCAGAAAGGACGCCGCTGTCGGTCAGCTTTTTTGGAAAGGCAAAAATGAACCATAACACAGTCTGTCTCAAAACTTTTGTAACGACCTTCGTAACACATTCACTGGCGAGTCTAGGATGATGAGTTGGTTCCTCGTTTTCGGTGTTTTCGTTAGTAACTTTGCAACTCACCGTGGAAACTGGATTGATCAAGTAAAAGGTTCGTTGGTGCTCCCCCACCCCCTTAAAAAAGGAAAGAAAAATGTATGACAAAACTGTTTTCAATATTTCTATCATTTAAAAATTTATTTACATTTCGATTTTAAGAGTCATGTTCTTACCGTTGGGCATTAAATGATTGTATTATTTGAACTCAAACATAAACAATCACTTTCTCTGAGTTTCTACTATCCGAGTCGAATTTCACGCTTTCTTCATTTTCCATATTTTATCTGCATGTTATTATTTCAAATATTTTGCGACTTTCGCCTAAAAATTATGCGAGTTGCAAACGAGTCAAAATAGCTTGTGGAAGTGTGGGATCCGTTCACTTTCGTCGCCATCTTGTGTCTCTTCTCTCCATTGTTCACAATACTGAAAATTCATATCTACCCCTCCGCGTTCTCTTACTCCTTCTCTCACCCGTTTATCATCTCGTCCACTCTCCCTCTATCCTTCTATCTCTTATGTCACTCACCTGAAAATATCTTGCGTCATTTAGATGATCAGAATATTGAACATTCGATGTGTATAAATACAAGTATATTCTAGGACAGAGCACACCGTTTTGCTTCCAATGAGTAGTTCGGTTTCTCTCCTTCCTGTGAGCAGTAAGATAAATCTTTGGAACATTTTTCAAAATATAGCATTATTACTTTTGAGATTCTACTACTATCATCCATGTCCATATGATCTACTTCATCCTTTAATATCCTCAAATTTGTCCATTCACTGTTAAAGGTGTTTGAATAATTTGCATAGGTTCTCCATATTCAATAACGTGATACAATCGCTTGGTTTCTACATTATTGCATTCTTCTTCGTTTATAAACTTTTGTGAATGTGTATTCTAACATTTCTATTGGTCCGCAAAATTGTTTCCGCTGTCCTTCCCCGTTGTTCCCTTCATTACATGTGAAGCATTCAAAGAAAGACCTGTAAAAGATCTCATTATATGGCTTTCCATTATTATTTATAAACAAAGTTTTCGTGTTACGTTAGCGAGACGAGTGATTCTGAAAATTAATCATGAACTGAAAATGAGTAAGGGCCAATTTACAGAAGAATACAAGTCAATAGGAACATTGAATGCTTAATCACAGCAGTATTGCTTCACTGACGTTTCTGACTGTGCCATAGTGAACGAAACTCTTTTTCAGCGGCGAAGAATTAAAATCTTACACTTTTTCAAATATTTAAAAAATTGCCCCTTAATATGTTAGAAGGGATGTTACATCTTCCCACAATATTTGATTGAAGATGAGTATTACATGTGATTCCGATGTATTATGTTGTTTGCTGAATTTTGGATTGGCGAAAATGGCGACGAACCGGGAATCAAACCAGACTTCCGGGGTTAGGTCTGGGTGGAAATGGTGTACAATTCTGGAAGGCGAACGGGTGGTGTAATGGTTAACACCCCTGCGATATTTGCAGGAGCCCGGATTCGATTCCAGACTCGTCGCCATTTTCACCTGATCGAAAGTTATCACATTTAAAGTACTTTTTTGTGGGTTAACTACAGTGTTGAAGAAATTTTAGCTATTCGAAAGATTCCTATCGCCGATTTAAGTCACCAATTCAACGAACTACGTAATGGAAATGTATAGAATACATAAAAAGTCGCTGCAAACGAGAATCATCTCTTATCACCGCATGGAGTCATTTTTTCTTCCTCGCTATGACATCGTTTCCTATTTAAGAAAATGAAGTCATCACTATTAGTTTGATAATAAATGACGAAAGTCAGTCTTCGTATTTTATTCATACGAGAGAACAAATATATCCTGAAATTAGACACGATATTGCGCTTATATGGAAATGAGATTTGAGTTCACTGTTCAGTGCACCACGATCAAACAGACATCGTTGCTACCAAAAACATCAACTCTTTCTTAGTAAACTGGAGCTGTACCATATAACCGGTGCCCTAGCCTCTACAACAACCGTGCTTGCATTTAAGTTGCTTAAGTAAAGTAAACTTTCAGTACCAACAAAGGGGTTCCACTCAATCCTATGAGACACACCGTGATTATGTGAATGACCGGAGACAACTTGATATTACCACCATCTCTATAGGATGGCTGAGTTTTGTCACTGCAAAAACAAATATTTCCCAGAAGTCATCATTTTCCTCTATTCATTTTGCTTCATCTCAACACCCACCTTCCTGGCGTATCAACATTTCATCTCTAGTTTGCCTCTTCGTTCAACGTTTCCTCTATTTTATGTTAGCTATCATTTTAATTCTTTGAAACAAACCTTTAACTAAACCTATCTTCTCCTGAAAGTTTTACGGTCCTTTTCTTTATTCAGCTGATCTGTGAATCACTCGTCCCTCACTCTTACATGACTCCCTTCTCGCAGTCTCTTATCCTTTCCTCTCTTCCATAAAGAATTGACGTGACCAGACGAAGAGAAACTAGCTTACCATCCATTTGAAAGTGTGAGATTTCCCCGCCCTGAACTCGAATTAACTCATTTATAATGCAGTATTAAAATTAATTCATTGCCTTACCCTGCTCCGGGTATTTCTCAGGTTTTTCTTAAGGTTGAAGCGGATTTTATGTACATTTTCTGTAGGTTTTGTACTACAGGCAGCTGTTTCATTAATAGCATTGTTATTATTAATATCTAATGTTGAGTTATTTAAATAATTACGGCCTATTAGCAATATTTTCAGAATAATTTACTTGTTAATATCTTTTGTATTTCATAAAGTATAAATTCGTTGAAATTCTGTAGGTATTTTAACAACTAGCGACCTATTTTTATTCTGAGGGGGTCGTTTGCCATAATTTTGCTTGGGGCGTAGAAATTATAAATCCGCTACTACCTTAGGGTCCTAGATCGACTTTGATGGGATGGTCCCTTGTTTGCTTCTGGGGAGTAAATTATTTTGTTGTCCTCCACGTAGTCACACGCAGTTTGTTATTGCTTTTAACGATAAATTTATTAATTACAATGAGGACGAAAAATAATCCACTCTATTAACCATCCCGGTCTATTAAACATAACACTAAATTCCTACAAAATCTCGGGTCAGCTGCTTCTTTTCCCCCTTGGGACCCCAACTCATCCGTTGCCTTCCGCTTTTCCATCCGGGCGATAAGCTCTGGAATCGGAGGTTTAGCGGATTCTTGAAGCGTGCGCATGTGCAGGCCTACATCCGCATCGGCAGTTCGCGCTGCGGAGGGTCTCTAGTGTCGCGACGGCACGTGGTGACGGCAGGCCATTGCGTGGCACGGGCGCGTGCTGCGCAGATCCGCGTCACGCTCGGCGACTACGTGCTCAACAGCGACGCGGAGCCTCTACCCGCCTACACATTCGGTGTGCGGGACGTGCGAGTACATCCGCTCTTCAGGTAAGGTCTCCGCCGCGCCGCCGCGCGTTGCTTGAGCATAGAACACACGTTAGGACAAAGTCATGGAGCACGTGTATCGGGACAACTGTCGCACGGCTGTACCGAGACACTTTTTCCGTATTCGGAACTGTCGCGATTCAAAAGTTTCAAGTCGCAGGTATCTCAGTCGAAACAGATAACCTTTTACAATATTGGGCAACACAACGTAGTCTGTATGTGTCGCGAGACCAAATAGTGCTCCGATTCCAGTCATCCATATCATCAAATATTTACTTGCCAACGGCCTTACGTGCCTCGGTTCTTTCTGTGCCTGCGATGGAGTCAGCCCTACAAATAATCGAAGATTTACAATCGCTCCCTTGCCTTTGGGTTGTGAAATCTTCTGTTTTTAATTAAGAATAGAGACAAAAGGAGGTATGCGATGGAACTTCTGGCGGAAAAATACCAACAGTCCCAGGACGAGATGGAAAAAAAATTCACAACTTAAAATCTCAGTTTTTTTAAACATCCGCATCCTTTAAACATTACGAAAATCTATGCCATCCTCTAATTTTAATCGTTCGAGATATGCTTCCCGAAAATATATTTCTCCTCCAGTACCGTTTACATTTTAGATTTTTCCTTTGCAATAACAAAATATTTTAAGCACAAATTAAGAACACACTGATTTTTGTTGCGACATCATTTCCCGTGGTTCAACTGGCTCTGTAGATGTGGACGCAGGTCATGGTATCGCGACAGCCAAGGAACACTGTATCGCAACTTAGTCGCTATGTGCGTACTAGACTTTGCGATGGTCCTGGCCATCGGACACTAAACGAATAGGTTTTCTTAGCATGCACGCCTAACAACGAGTTTGACTAGCATATAGGAACAACCTTTTTTACAAGCATAGTTGAACGTTTGTAAAATAATTTATTTAGCTTTATTATGCGCATGCGGCATTAATATCGATCAATTTTTCATATACTTTCAATGGTACAAGCATAACTGGAAGTTTTTTTTGCTTGTCAGTTGCATGAGGACTATCAGAGTCGGTAACGCTACGTTTATAAAGTTCAAGGTCTACTTCGCCGTACTAATTTAGCACTGTTACTCACATTTATTCTCTTGGTAGATATATATGTATAATCTATTTTTGTTCCGTGAAGTGTGAACGATTTAAAAGAAAGTGAATTTCCATGTATGTTATTTCTTTCTATTGTATAATAATATTTTTATTCCGTGCAATGATTATTTTAAATATTAATTTCTTCAACTTATTAATTACGCTTCAAGAATAGTATGATCATTAGAAAATCTTATATTTAATAATGGAGTACCTGTGACTTCACTCGCTTCAAGTTTTAAATTTTGTGTAAACAAGCGTTCTTGAATACCCATTAATATTTATTGAAAGCGGAATATTTATCGATAACAGAAAAATATGAATCGAACCATTCGTGATCAATAAAACAACTTAAACATAGGTTGGCGTGATAACCAGGAAAATTAAGAAAGTAAGCCGAGAAACTATACAATGCTATTGTGTCCTCTTTTTTAATAATGTTCGTTATATTTCGGCATGAAGCCCATCTTAAACCTTCTATGGTGATTAAATAAAGAGTGAAAAAGTAATACAGTAAATTCTCGATTATCCGCGGAATTGGATGGCACTCGTATAAAGCACGGAAATAACAGTGTGCACACATTGGAAGACTAATTCAGATAGGTGATGAGTATCGAGAGTGGATTGGAAAAGGCTGTGAAGGGATTCATCCTTTATGTTGGTTTGCGATTACATGTGCCCGTGATCAACAAGTGTCCCCAGAAAACTATCATTTTGACTGATTTCTCCTTCCCGCGAATAAGTGTCACTTGCGATAGATTTATTTATGTTGTTTGATGTTGTACTACTTTCAACTTACTTGGAAATAATACCTTCTCTGTTTTCAACTGGCTGGCGTAGCAAAACTAGCAGCAAAAGGTATAGTGACATACTTATATCCTGTTCGTGCTATGCAGTTTGTGATGTGACGTGTTGCAGATTCACCCCGCAGGCAGATCGCTACGATGTGGCGGTACTTCGATTGGATAGGCCAGCTGCTCCACAGCCTCATATAGCACCCATTTGTCTGCCTGCGCGCGGCGAGCCCGCGCTGGGACGCATAGGCTGGGCGGCCGGTTGGGGCGCATTGCAACCAGGTATGTCCTTTCATCATTCATTCCTTCTTCCCCAAGAGTGAATAAAAAAGTTGAAATTTGACACATCTGTAGATGTGAGGGAGGACATCGTGACTTAACGAATTGTTTTGTTAACTAGACGAATTTCTTTGTCGAATGATAACGTTGGCTAGAGGTGAGGTCACGACCTCCCAATAATTTGAGTCGAATTCCAGGGAGATATTCACCCATTTTACTCATCAAATCACTTTACAATACTTATCGTTCTCCATCCATTCGCAAAACGTATTCAGATTAAAGGAAGCTTCATTATAATGATGATAATAATAGCTTTATTTTACTTGGTAATTGTGGTGCTTTAGCAACATTATCAAAGCATGATAAATTAAAAGTCGTTTCTATGTTGCTCATTTTTTTATTATTGGTATTAGAAAGCTTTTTCGGCTGCATAGCAACCATCGTCAGTAACATACACTGGAAAATATAAATGTACATAAGATGACAATAATAAAATAA
>NNCF01127200.1:257153-270050 GCA_002313205.1 Laupala kohalensis
TTTTTATTATTTTATTATTGTCATCTTATGTACATTTATATTTTCCAGTGTATGTTACTGACGATGGTTGCTATGCAGCCGAAAAAGCTTTCTAATACCAATAATAAAAAAATGAGCAACATAGAAACGACTTTTAATTTATCATAGCTTTAATTTGTGAAGAGGATCAATTACCTGGCCGGTTCTTCCATCTGACCTCTTCTTACTTCTTTCAAAACTCATCTCATAACTTCTCTTCCCTCTTTCAAAACGAAACTTATAATAAGAAAGAAGTAGGTGTGTACATGAAATACTATGTAACGATGCTCTATGGATTTCTTGATCGATCTCGAAAGTGTTCCAATATATCGAAAATTTAAGAAAAATGATGTAGATTTTGAAAATAGTGCATTCGTATTGAGCGAAAGCGACATTATGGGAGTGAATTATATTGCAAACTATGTGGAAATAAAGCTTTCTACATCTAGGACAGACCTTGAATTCATTGATTTTATTATAACTCTGTCAAGTTTCCTAGGAACAAACTTAGCCATATCCACGTACTCATGATTCCTGTCATATTCACGAATCATTCAAAACTGATTCCCGAGGACCCAATTTGTACAAGTTCTAGAATGTCCTTTTACAGTCATACGATGTTTAGATAATTGGAGAAAATGTGTTAAGTTGAAAAAAATAAAAACTCAAATTGAGCGTCTTAGGAAATAATTCCCAGTATTGTCGGCTCACACTGTCAAAAAAATCTAAGATTGCAAAAGTAAGGAAAGAAAAATTCCCTCTGCTTCGAGATTTACTGAATGTTTCTCCTGCTGTCAAGGATCGCGACTCCGACCTAAGACCCTGCAAGCTGTGGATGTACCAGTGATAGACTCTCGCCAGTGTGAACGCTGGCACAAAGCGAACGGCATCAACGTTGTTATCTACGAGGAGATGTTGTGCGCTGGATACCGTGGTGGTGGCAAAGACTCGTGTCAGGTAAGTGAAATAGACGTGAATCTAAGTAAAAACTCAATTTTGAGAGTTTTAAAAATGTTGGTAAAGAATTTGATAGCCTTTGTGTCGCATAGAGTATCAATGCTACCAGAGACGCTGGGAGCCGAACCAGACCTCGGGGTAAAGAACTGACTCGCAGACCCTCTCCAAAACTCTCGCCAAATTGGTGATAAATGATTTAAATAAAAAATAATAAATACAAGCATAAATTACGCAAAAACAAACTCTTAGAAATGGTAAATATATTCGAGTTCCCACCCTTTGCGATAGCGACTCATTAGTGGATGATTAGAGGAAGTAGGATCGTTCACGTCGAATATTGTCACAAAAAAACATCTATTCACCCAATGTATGAATTTTATATTAGTCTAACTATATTATTTATGTAAAAATATAGTTCGACTCGAACCGCACCAACTAGTCATAAATGAAAATGAAATATTCTTTAAATAATTTTTACCTAGTTTTGGGTCAAGGGTCACCATGGACCGGAGACCCGGGGATTTTGCCCCCCTGAACGTTTTCATTGCTGTACCTCCTTTGGTCAGAAACAAGTATGATTGCTCCACAAAAGGACAGTAACACATTTCGGAAAAGGAACCCTGATCGTGAGTGTTTCGGATGAGGAATTCACAAGACAGGCTTAAATTCTTTAGCCAAAATTTTGGAAACATAGCCAGCAAATTTGTGAACGTGAATGTTCGCCGTGCCACAATGGCAGTCCACATTACTTGCGCAGCTTATTATTCTGTCCATCCAGACTGGATTTTCTCCGGTTTTCCTTCGGATAGAGACGGATTTTCACATGGGAATGTCATTGATACTTTTGTTATTATTAACCTCGAATTTTTACTGCGCATAATATCTCCTATTCATTTTGGAATAATAACCGTATAACTACGTATTTGTTAAATAACTTCATTTATGAATATTAAATCCACCTCTGCCCTTGACTTCTTGATCGGAATTAATGTGTTGGTCCCGTGCTGTCTTCCGGAAAGTAAATTAATCTATTGTCCTCCACGTGGTCATATAATCAGTTTGCAACTGCGTTTTGACAATGGAGTATTTATTTAATACTTTTAATGTAGAACACTTAAATTATTATTAACATATGTGTTCTATGATCAGTTTCATGTAAGACATATAGGACGAATTGAGAATGTTGTATTTATTTGCATAGTTATAAGTAGAGATCAGATATTTAGACATCAATAAAACTCAAAATAGACTACCAGAAAGGAAAAAAATAAACCGAAAAAAAGACATTATGTATTTGAAAACGGCATTATTTATGGAATAAAAAGCTCTTAGGTGGCAACTGCTGTAATTTAACTACTATGCACAACATAGACCTACATGTTAGAACTAGCTTCTAAAGTAACATACGGTCATCTTGCGCTACAGTACGAAAAATAGACTGTACTGAATTCGCCCATAAGTATCATCTTATGACTGAACTCTAGCTTTCCATTGCATTGAAGAAAAACCACCCCTTAACCGCAAAAACCCTCGACTCTGCACAGAAGTCAGTACTTCAAGAATATAGAATTGCCATCATAGATACTTTAAAATGCCTCGCAAATGACGAAACCAAAAACTGAAGAACTCGAGCATAAGATAGAAGTATCTTCACACTGCAATGACTTGAATCAGCATTAATGGCTCAGTTTTGGGGAACGGTGCAGCTCAGATCTATTACAGCTAGTGAATCAGTACTTGGGTTATTCTACAGAAATTGGGAAATATACGCCCGAAACTCCCTATCCAGTTAGGTTTCAATTTTTTTCAAATTTTTAACTTTTTGCTAGTACACTATAATGGTAAAAATGAATTAGGTGATTTAACATAATCAGATTCAACGAGCATGACACAAGTAATAATTTATTTACATGTGTTTTCTCACTCCTTTGTCATTTCATGTCCCACTCCTTTGTAATTTTTTGAAATTCACACCTGCCAATGTATAGATGGTCTTACAGGAGCGGTTGATGTGATGGCAACCCTGTGGGTTTCCGCCGAAACCAATGAAACCTGCTACATTGCTCAATAATCTCAGTTGTTGTGTGAACATGTTAACGCTATAGTGCAGAAATTCGTTAATCTGCACATTAACTAAGGTGATCTGTTAAAGTACCTAAAATTGTTTTATTTCTCATATTACCTAGGTAATCTGCAAATTACCTAGATAATCTGCACATTACCTACTAGGCACTCGTTAAAGTGAAAATAAGATATTTGCTGGAACAACAGCAACGTTTATTTTTCATATTTTTTTCGATATCTAAAGAATCAAGATAATGCAATCAAACAATCAACAAATTAGTTGATGGAATTAATTATCAATCAATTAAAGAGCTATAATATAAAGAATCAGACGGTTTAAAATATTACAATTATGGAAATGAATTTGCAAAACATTAAATAAAATTATGCTTACTTATTAGTGCAATCTAAAGATTGGTGACACTTTGGATCACATAGCATTTGGTTTTTGCGACAAGCACATCTATTTGTTGTACATTTAGATTTGCAATCACATTTTCTGAAATCCTGCCTAGTACCAAGGGATTGTTTTATTGCTGTTTGACTTAATGATATTTCTACAGCAGGGACATCTTCTTTCGTTAAAAATCTCTCTTTGCAAACACTGAATTCAGATTTTGCATAAAATTGTTTTAAAATATCCGTTTTAGTACCAAGTTTTTAAAAGCCAACCTCTGTTTTACTAAGAACCACAGCTAAAAATCGAGCGAGCATCAGTTTTCGCTCTGTCTACTTCGGGTACTTTAATTCTCACAGCGACACCTTCATCAACATTTGGGTGCTTTGTATTACAAACTGCTAACATTCTCTTTGCTTGCTTTTCTAAACCTTTCTTGGTTTCATCACTCTGTATTTTCTGATCCATATTCTTTTTACAGATGTTGCACAATACACTCTTACCATATCCTTCCTCTTTAGGATCTATTTCACCACAAATTACGTAAACAAACATATCACACGATTTACACTTGTGAGCACCTGATGCTGCTTTTGAGTAAACAGTACAGACCATGTCTTGTATAGTCCTCTTAACACGCCTTGTACGAAACTGTGATGGCGATTCTGCTAAAGTTGAGGGTAATTCTTCAACAAGCAGAGGAGATTCCTTGGAGGTGCAGGGTAATTGAATATTTTTCATAATTGTATCCTCAATCAACGGTGTAGAATGCAGTTCAAGATTACTATCGATAAATTCTTGTATTTCTGTAGGTGATTCTGTAGAAGCAGGGGATAACGGAATGTCATCTTGAGTAAGATTTGACTGTGATCCCATAATCACAGCCTCTTGTGAATCTTCTAATTTTTCAAGGTCTTCACATTATACCTTTGAATTATTAGATAATATCGAGATGATTCTTTCTTCTTGGAAACTCTTATTCGCTTTTCATCTTCAATTATGGAGTCATACTTTCGTTTTGTCATTAGAACTATTATATTTTGAATCTTCGCGGAAGAGGTTTGCGAATAATCTTTTCTTCATTTTACACACCAATTCGGTACTTGCGTGCGTACTAGGAGCGACACGCGACGTATCTCGACACAAATTCACGCGCAGAAAAAGAATTAGCTATGCCACGCACTGGCTGCCGACGCGAATTGTGTGAAATAACAACCATCGGTGACGCCAACAACCGACGTAAATTATGAGAAATAACAACAATCGGCGACGACAAGACGCTGGCGAAACCAGGGTGAGGGGGAAGGAGAAGGGAAAGGAAATGAGAGAAACAAACTTTTGAACTGTAACGTTACGGAAGACGTTAATGTGAACATTACCTAGGTAAAATGCGGAAAACTCTTGATTCCGCACAATAACGGAGAAAGTTAGTTAATTTGCAGATTAGCTGTGTAATCTAACTAATTACCTTGCTAATCTGCAGATTAACGGCTTTTGAGCTTTAGCGGTGACATATACTAGTTAAAACTGTTAAAAATGTGAAGTGTTTGTTCATGGATCTCACTCCTTTGTGTGCCGCAAATTTCCCAATTTTCATGGCATCACCCATTTCTGATAAATTTCTCAGTTGTCTTATTTCAAATGCAATATGTTACTTCAAATAACACCTTTACTCTAATATTTGATTCTACAAGATACAACATACGTCGAAGATTAGACATAACTGACATAATTCGAAAAGGTTTTATTTACCATATTGACAAAATTGCTGTGACCACCTCTTCATTTTCCTTTCCTATTTGCTGGAATATTAAAAAAAGAAGGTTCTCAAACCATCTGTCTCTTATTGCTAATGATGAATAAAAAATAGCTCAATACATTTTGGGGAAATATTTACCAAGAATAACTCCTTCATTTAGTGCACACATTTCCTATGGCAATTAATGCAAAGTAACAAAAAAGAGGATAGCTGGTCACAAGGTTGAGTGACAGGGTTGCATTAAAAGATGCTGAGGAGTAAATTTTACTCAACTTTATTATTGCAGGGTTAATAATAGGTGACAACCTGAAATTTAAACTTAAGAAAAAATAAGTTGCATATGCAGAGCTTATTTTGATTGATTGCTGCCTGGACAAAATTCTGGTTGCTGTCTTCTCCTGAACTTGAAGAAGAGGAGAAAACCTTTGTTTTTCAAGGATGATCTGTACCATCTCTGCACAATTAATTTGTCGATCTGAAATCTCACATAACTGGTTGCAATGTAGGGACTAATAATTCCTTGGCACTATGCCAGTAAATACAATAAAAAGGGTTATGAACAGTTCTATTTTTTTTAAATTTAAATATCAGACACAATACATGTTACATACATAGTGAGATAATTACCACAGATGCACCAATGAAGGTAAAGATAACCTGTGCAGCGACCTGGCCATACACAGAAATTTTTAGATAAATACACAAAATATTTTTTTCGAAGATTACAGTGTTAAAAATATAGAGAAGACTGTAAACCTGGAGAAATTGCAGCAAAATAAATCATAAGAATTCCAAACAACAATTTGTTGAGAATGTTATTTGCATGCTGGTGACAAATTTCTTGGCTGGAAGATCTATTTCTTCTCTTCAAAATATCATTATAGATTTGAGGTGCAGCAAAAATAGCTGAATTCCCTTCTCTGCATTAAAGCAGGTTTAACAAGACCTGTTGACTTCAATGAAACAACTGAAGACTTTCAGTGGACAAATGCCCTTACAAAGATATTCTAATATAAGATAACTTGAAAAATTGGAAGGAAAGTTTTTTCAGAAAGGTACTCGTAAGCAATTTCATGTTTTCAGTGAATCATGTAATATTGTTCAAAGATGATAAAGATTGCATGAAGAGATTGTATTATGTTCCAGAAATAAACTATAATGCATTAAGTTGAAAATTGTTCCTCAACTTCTTGAGTGGTGAACGGGTGCTGAGTTATGAGCTTTACAAGAAAGAGTTCATTATAATTTTCCTACTACCCTACCCACTCTCTCCCACCCAAAAAAATAGGAATTGGAATAACTGTTATTGGAACATAAGTGAAAAGAATCTTGTTCAATGCAAATAGTTGTTCCAACCCTCTCTAACTTTAACTAGCTAAACTACCATTCCTAGATATGAACCTGATACTGTTTCTTATTCAAAGTGAATATCATTCTTACTTAGTTTTTTTTTGTTTTTTTTTTCTTCAAATAAACCAGATGGAAAAGCATGAACATTTTGTATGTATAGGATGGTCCAAGCTCTGTCAAGTAGACTTGGTTAACTGATTCAGGGTGTACAAAATTTCAAAATTGGAGAAATCTCAACCATAAACAGTATATATTTATCTTCATCTACAGTGTTTTTAAGTATTCTTTGGATTTGATTTTTAAAAAATGTTTAAATAATAATGGGTTGCAACAAAAATTAAGAGGCATCTTTTTCTCTGTGTTTGCAATGATTTTCATTCATGAAAATATAATTTATACAGCTTTTTAGCCTTCTCCGTCTATTTCATGTGGTTAGTTTACAAATTCAAGCAGGAATTTCCAAAATAGTAAGGAAAAGCATATTTATATATCTTCACTTCTAAATAATCCTTTCAAAAATTGTAATATTTGTTGTAGAAGAAAAATAAAAAGATTGAGGAATTAGTTTTCTATCATAGCTTAAAAAAAAACTCTAAAAATATTTCATGTTATTTTCACAGAATATTAATATGGATGTCATTTTCCAGATCATTCTCTCCTTTCAAATTTATCTTAAAGAAGGTGATGGCAAATGAGAATTATCATGTTGCCAGAGTCCGCATTTTAACCTATATTGTTTTCAACATCATATGAAAATAAAAAGCAACAATTGTTAGAGATACAAAAGTACTAGTATTATGGAAAATGATCTATTATCTTATGTTTTCAGGGTGATAGTGGAGGACCACTAATGACAGAGAAAGCAGGCCGTTGGTACCTTATTGGCATAGTTTCAGCTGGATATTCTTGTGCTCAGCGTGGTCAACCTGGCATCTACCATCGAGTAGCTCACACCGTTGACTGGATCTCTTACATCATAAATAGCTAGTGAATTTTACCATTATGTAAGCACTGAATTTTGAGTCGTATGGGAAAACGTTTCTGACTATTAAGTCATCCACCACTAAACTGTGGTTTCTAGTTTTCCGTCAAATGATAAGACTTATTGTTATGTTTTATAAACATATGCCCCAACTTTGTTGTTATGTTTGTTCAACTGTTTGTTGAATACCACCCTTTCAAGACCAGTCTCCTAGTCATACGAAGGTCCATGAGAGGTTGAATGGTAAAATTGAAAGATCTTTTTCCCTACCAGAGAAAAATTGAAAATATTTTTCAGTCATGTATTTGATTCACATAAAATGTGACATAAACATCTTTGTTAACACTTTGAAAAATGAATTTCCATGGAACATTACTAGAAAACTTTCCTTTAACACTTCATATATTAAATCAGATGGGAAAGCTGTTTTCCAACTTATAGTTTTCCTCATGTTTTAAGGGAAGTTTGTTTTACACTTGTCAGTGGTTAAAAGTAAAAACTAGGAAAGTGTATATAGCAAAGTTGTTTGTACTTTTTTGTATTTATATTTATGACACCGAGGTATGATAAGTAGACTGTTACTCGTAAATATATTTTATGGTTCATAATTTTATTTCTCTCATTCAACAGTTTTGGATGATCCTTCAAGTTGATGTACATGTTTTATGCTATTACCAGTAAGAAAACTGATGTAAAGTTATAAATAATAGTTGAAACTAAATTTGAAAAAAAAATGATAAAAATAGGGCCACTTACCTGTGCCACTTGTCTTTAAACATATGTGTGATCAAAATAAGAATAAAAGGGAGAATATGGTGTTCAGAATTTTATACTCATTTAGGATGCTAAATTGTTTTTCTGTTTGAAAGCTGTGTAGGAAAATCACAAGCACTAAAATTTTCTATATCTGAAGAAAAGAGTCAATTTCTATTCATAAAATAAGGTACAACCACTTTATAACTATATGTGAAAAATACACATTGTGAAATTACTTCTCTTAATGACATATAATTTTGTAAGATAATTATGTAAACAAAACATTGCACTCTCTGAAGGATTGATTAACAATTTTATGTAATCATGTTTCCTAGAAGAAATTCAGCACATTTCAGAAAACAATGTCCACTTACAAAAGAAATGAATGTTACTCTCCATAGAAAGAAAAACCTCACTAGTGTCTAGAAAAACTGTGTATAAGTTGATGTTCAGGCAAGAAAGCAATATAATTATTATTATTATTGTGTTGTACAATGTCAACTGAAAAATTCCACTAGCAATCCAGATAGAGCAAGAATGCAATCCACACAAAAATGATAACCACCATACAGAAATCTTAATGAATTCTAATTAATGAATTTGTCAACCATTAAAAATGAAAATACAGTGACAAATCATGGATAGCATCTTATTTTATTTGTAAGAAAAATGGGAAAGTTCATTTTAATTTTCAAGAAAAAATGCCTGTTTTGGATTATTAGACACATATTCCACAAGAGAATTATTGACATATACTATTTTCAGATCTGAGATTTCACTTCAAGGATAAGTATTTGATTCAAAAAATTTTATTTTATATTGTAATGATTTTGATATAATTTTTTTGTAATAAGAAAAATGAAATAAGAGGATCCAACCAAAGAGATTAATTTTCGAAAATGTTTTAAATAGCATGTAAGATAACTATAATGTTGTTTTGGCTATGCTTTCAGAAGATTTTGATTGTATTTTTATACCAAAGTCATAAGTCGTTATACTATTTTTTAATAATGTTTTACAGTTTGGATATTTGTGACATTACCTTAATTTATCATTGCTTAGTGATGAGTAACAGATAGCAAATCATATTTTTCTTTACTATGATCTGTCTGTTTACACTATATCTTGTTTGCAATAAAGTAGCATATTCCTACATAAAAAAATAAAGTTACTTTATAGTTTTCTGATTTCTGATTCCCAAGCTTAAAGAAAGATTTGTTGTTAAAATAAAATGGGAGAGAAAATGCATCAAATGTAATTTATATTGTTGAAAATTCATAACTCTTTCAAGATCCTGTACAGAAGTTATTGAGAATTGCAAATAGATATGTATATAATGTATTTTTAAACTTTTACAGCAATAAGATGAGTTATCTGTACAAAAATGAAGTTTGAATACAAATTATTCTCAACCACATTTTTACTTTCCTGTCCATCATTTAACTGAAGACAAAAAGCATTGATTAAAATGATTCATAGTGAATGGTTCATTTTAGAAATATCATGTTATCATTTTTTTTGTAGAAATTAAAGAGTTACATCTATATCTCATTTAAGTGAAGTGAATCTTAGTAACTGAGGAATAAAATGATCTTAGCCTGTAGATTTACTTTGATGTAGTTAAAGAATATATTGGATCTCAAAAACAAAATTTTCATGGAGGAGGTATAAATAATAAATTTTCCAGAATAAGCCTCCACTTAGTAGAATTATTTGGAGAAATTACTTCAGAACTATGGAGAGTCTAGCCCTTTAGTTGATAAAAATACCCAAAGAAACCAGAGAAATTAACTAGGCGAGTTTGGGATGGGTCTACAGAGATAATGTATACATCCCTGTTTATAAATAAAATTTATGCTGCACCTTCTAACATCTATAATAGTTTTGATTAAAATATTTATTTTCTGGTGTTACAATGACCTTCAACAAAAGTTACTTGAAATTGGAAAAAAATAGTTCATTTTTCTCATTCAGAATAATCTTTACTTTCTCAAAGAAACAAAACCCATATTCCTTCATTTCAGCAATAGAGATTAAACAAGATGAAACTTGAGAATTGACAATATTGAAGCTAGCAATCTGAATTAAATCAAACAAACACCATAGACAGAAGGTGCGATATTTGACACAACAGAAGAAGTGCATTAAGCAATTTAATAATATAGAGATTTAAATTCACACTAAAGTGGAGTAAAATAATTTGGATACTGTGGAGTCACTTCAATAAAGTATGAATTTAGTGATGTCGGTCATACACATGAAGAAACAGACAAACAATTTTTAATTTTGTTATTTTATTTTGTGTCTTTTGGCAAAGTTCAAGCCATGAGGCCTGCTAGCTCTGCACCTAACTGTGACTTTGGGCAAGGGAATTGGGAAGAAGATATGTTGAATTGCCAGGGAACTTATGGTGCTAAACTGACATTTGTCTGGAGTAGGTAAGGAAAACCCCAGCTGAAAACTTCTTCTAGTTTGACCAAGCAGGGTTTAAACTCATGCTTTTCTGTTCAGCAGTATCATGGAAGTACAGACACTACCACTAGACCATTGCTGTTTGGAGATATTAAAAATTTTATGGAGACTTTCAATTTGTTAGGGAACATACAAAAATTGATTCAAGAAAATGGTGTGGAGCTTTATTTCAAAACCTGGGGTATCAGAAAACAGACAAAGGAAATAAAACTATTATTTTCAACTTCAGGGATAACAAAATCAATAGGAAATCTCGAATAAATTGCCATAGTTCACAATGTGTACCTAATAAATAAGTGTGTATGAATGAAAGACTATCAAAAGGAAAAATGTGTATTCAGGAGATAAACTAAACAGCTAAAAGTACCAACAAAATTCTCAAAAGTAAAGAAAAGATATAATCGAAATTAACAGCCCTTTGTTTCCACATTATTATCTTCTATCAAAAATTCACAAGCCTGGATTGATCATGAGACCTATTGTAAGCAATACAATGGCATCCAACAGTAATTTGGCATAACAATTAGTCAAAATATTTCAGTTTCTGTAAATTCAAAAATGTTTTTCTTAATTTGGCTTAATTTGGAAGGTTTTAGTTTATTTCAGTATGATCTAGTACACCTAAAGATAAACTATTGAAAATTTTGATGAAGTCACTATCCTTTGATAATGGATTAGGGGTTTTTATATTCCACAAAATTTGCCTTTTATCCAAAATGTATTCAAGAATCTGGACTAGCCACAGGAAATAAAATTTGCCTTTCTTGGCAGACTTCTTTCTGAGTAATTTTGAAACATATCTCCAAAGCTTTTCCATGGACATTCAAAATTTGGAACCAATATATGAATTACTTTCTGGCTCATAAATAGAGATGGCAAATATTTCATCTTATTTAGTAAAGTTTAACTTAATAAGATGTTTAATAAAGTCTGCATGGCTTAGTGGGTAGAGCGCTGAGTGTCTGGATGTTTGGGGCACAATATCCAGAAGAGTGGAAATTTTTCATCACACCTCAACATCCAGACTGACTCCCAGGCCCACTCAGTCTGCAGTAAGTCAAGAATTGAGTTTATCCTGAGTTCAAACTGGCTGGAGCTAGATACTGGCCACATCTCCTCATACTAGTGCTACAGTCTAGGCACTCTCTGTGAATCCCTTGGGCACCTTTGTGGCCTATTATGGGACTGACTAATACATTGATTACGATTGGGAATGATTTTATTATTGGTTGATTAATCAGTTTTTCTTAGTAATAATCCTTACTTTTAAATTGTCATTTAAAAATTAAAATTTAACTAAACCAATTAATTCAAATCAAAGTTTTATAATTTTACAAATTCAATGTGATGAGAGTCCATAAAAATGATAAGAAGTAATGTCTGAAGTAAAGCTGAACTAGAAATAACTTGAAATTATGGTCTCACATGAAATGCTTTGATTCTTACCCCATACCAAAACAAGAAGAGTAAAATGTCTCATACTGCAATAAACCAAGATAACTTGAGTTTCTACTTAAATACTCAAGTCTCAGGATTTAAAGAAAATGTCTTAAATGTTTGAGAGGATATGAAAAATGAATATTAAAAATTATTTCCAGTGATGATAAAACAATTATCTCATTGCCATCAATGCCATTTGAGTTGCATGTTTCATTAGTCAAGCATTTGGTTCTTGAGAGGTTTTGGTCTCAGAGAAGGTTGTCTAAATTATTATTATTTTTATAGTCTTCTTTTTTTTCATTCTAGAATTTATTGATTACTGCCATTGTTTCTAATGGGATAACCCTTAAGTTTGTCAATGCTAATGTTTATAAAATAGTAATTGGCTGAAAGTGAGTGAATAGTTCATTCAAACGGTTAGAGGTCAGAAAATATTAAGAGTCTAAATGTATCAAACTGCTAGTTAAGTTTCTGTTTCAATTAAATTTAGACTTCCCATACAATACTAGACAAAACCACTTATCTCTGAGAAATAAAACATCACTGGTGAGCCCAATTTTACATGCTGCATTTCAGAGGCAACAGCTTGTTCCATAGTCCATATTCTTTTACAGTTATATATATTTTACAAATTACAGAATGTACCCACACATAGGAATATGGCATTGAACAGTAAAGATATGGTGTTTATATATATATATA
>NNCF01127200.1:270740-285679 GCA_002313205.1 Laupala kohalensis
AGGTGTTTCGAGCCGTGGTGGTTGAACACGATTTCGAAGAAAATACGCTGGTTGTGAGTATACGTCTCTGTGAGACGGACATTATACGAAGTGATTTCGTTGATTAGGGACTCATATTTAATTTTGTAATTCGATGTTAACTAGTATCTTGCGAAAGAGAACGTTGCATTGGAGTTGAATTTATCGCATTCACTGTAAAAATTGGGGTTTGTTTTAAGAAGAAAAAAGAGAAGAAAAGGCGTTTAAAAAAAGAACTGTTAATTGAATATCAGAAGGGAAGACGTAATTATTGCTCATTTCGTGCTTGCTTTGATATTGTTTTTCCAAAATTGATTGTATAAATTTTAACTGTAAATGCGCAAATCAAGACAATGAGCTCAATGTAACATTGCGCAATCAGTTGCGAGGGATTTATATTTGTATTTTGGTACTGTGGGGGCAAAAAGAATTGTGTATTTATTGTAAATGTTATATGTATTGTTTATACCTTACTATTGTCAGAATAAATTGTGGTAATCGCATCAGAAGTACCGAATCCTTATTTTATAGTTATCTTAATGCACAGAAAGGTGCATTAGATATTATTGGCGCCCGAATTACAGGGACTTCGATGTATGTTTGTCATGTCATTGAATATTTTTTATGCATTAAATACAAGGATTCTTGTGTATTAATATTGTTAATTTTGATATTTGGTGTGTTTGAGAATATCGAGGTGTACTTGCATTTCAAAGAGATTGCCACAGTTGTTCCGGATCGGCGAACCAATCAGAAGCCACTCCCCGGATCGCCGGACCAATCTTCAGTCGCTCGGGCACGGTGGACTAGCCAGAATCAGCGAACCAACCAGGAGACACTCCACCGGAAATCGGACCAATCAAAGTTCATCACATGGCAGTAGGCACTTGTAGCCCAATCACGAAAGACACGACGTCATAGAGCACCTCTCAACACGAGAATCGGTAACAGCACTATCACAAAAGACGCGACGTCATAGAGCACCTCGAACACGAGAATCCGGAACAGAGCACGAAAGACGCAACGTCATAGAATACCTCTTCTCAAGGCGAGAATCGGACGGGTGAGAAGCGATCAGGCGATGAACTTTAACTACTTTTTGTGAACCAGACGACGGTGGTTACGCGGGAACCAACGACTAGTACCACGAGGCCGGGAAACGGACCGAGTTCGTCACAAGATGAGACGGCGGGACGGACGACGGCGCAATAACCAGGAGCTTCCCGATAGAAACTATGACGTACTTCGACAACGACACGGCGCTGGGGAAAAGAACCAGGGACGAGTTTGCCACACAGTGTCCGTTTCTTTTAGGGGAATTTCATAGGGGTAGAACCACGAGGAACCCGCGACCGGTAGAGAGTCGGCCATATTGCGGGGAGGAACCTGAAGAAAGTGGTCGCACGGCACAAGTTATCAATAAGCGGGAGCAATGCGTAGCGACAGTTGTTACGCTAGAGCCAGGACGTACGGTAGGTCAGGGAAGCGAGGTAGGATCGCCGCGAGAAGGGACGGCGGTACGGGCGGTGGCACCGGTGAGAAGCGATCAGACGATGAACTTTAACTACTCAGGTGCAGGAACGCCCAAATGTCGGTGGGGCGTACTTTTGGGTGCGTTGGAGGGGGCACCCAAACATGTTCTAAATGGTCATGGCGTAGGCATAGGGAGAGAGTGTAATGATTAGAATTTGATTGAGAAGTTTTTTGAGATGTGGTATTAGGCAGGAACGCCCAAATGCAGGTGGGGCGTACTTTTGGATGCGTTGGAGGGGGCATCCAAACATGTTCAGAATGGACATGGCGTAGTAGAGATGGCGTAGGGCGAGAAGAGTGTATGTAGGATAGAGTACGACATTTGTTGATTAAGTAATTGATTATATTTGGACATATTAGGCAGGAAGGCTCAGATGCTGGTGGAGCCTACTTTTGGGTGCGATGGAGGGGGGCGCCCAAACATGTTCAGAATGGACATGGCATAGGAAAATAGGAGGAGTAATTTTTTTGAGATGTGAGGAATATTTTGGATAGTTTTTGTGAATGAGAAGAATTAAGCAGGAACGACCAAATGCCGGTGGGGCGTATTTTTTGGGTGCGTTGGAGGGGGCACTCAAACATGTTCCGAGTGGGACATGGCATGGAGTAAGGATGATTGGGAGGCAGAGAAGGATTATTGGACCGCAAACATGTTCAGAATGGACATGGCGTAGGTGACGGGGATGAAGTAGGTTGATAGAAGAGTAGGATTTTTGGGATAGTGTTTGTGATGATTCGTATTTAGAGATGTATTTTGGTATTATTATGCAAACATGTTCTAAATGGACATGGCATAGTTGTGTAGGAGGAAGAGGTATTTGCGATTGAGAGGAAAATTATTTTTTGAGAGGGTGTAGATATGGCATAGGAAAGTAGTAAGGAGTGTCTTTAGGATTTGGTAAAGTAGTGATGAGATGTGATAGTGTTTGAGATGACAATGTGACATGAGATGTATTATGAGATAAAATGTATTTTTTGAGTAGGTGATATATTTTGTGACATGAGATGTATTATGTTTAGAAGGAGTATTTTGTGATGTGACATTTTGTGATTAGATATGATTAGCGCCAAAATATGTTTCAAGGGGGACATGGCCCGAATGAGGAAATATGAAGAAGGAGGGATGTATTTTTTTTGAAGTTAGGAAGGATTTGTAGGAAGAGTAGGAGTCTTTGAAGTGTATGGTTTGAAATGGATATTGTTTGGAAGATGATGTTTTTTTTGAAGTGGTGAAATTTTTTTAGATTAGATATTATTGACAACAAGTTTCGTTCCGAGTAGGGTTTTTTTTGACGATGGTGTAGGATAAGAATAGATATTATTGGGGTAAACATGTTATGAAGGGACGTGGCGTAGAGGAGATGAAGAGTTATGATATAGGTAGTTGTGGAGGATCGGGTAGACGATCAAATGAATAATATATCTTGTCGAATGAGATTAGATATTATTGCACAAAACATGTTCCGAGTGAGACGTGGCCTGATTGAGGGAGAGTATTGTGATGACGTTGTAAGACGAATTTGTTTTTCGATATGTGGTATTGAGAATGCGTGTAGTATTATTGGGGCAAATTTCATTCCAAGTAGTATATGGCGTGGATGAGAAATAAAGTATTTTAGTAAGAGAAAGAACTGTATATAGTTGGCGAGGTGTGTGGATATTAGATAATATTGGCAAATAACATGTTCCGAGTGGAGGACTGAGCGTAGATTAGAGATGAAATGGGTAAAAAGGAGAGAATCATTTTTTTTCAAAGAAGGTAGTAGGTGTTAGATCAGTAAGCAATTAAATATTGGTAGGACTAGATGTTATTGACAGAAAAAATATGTTACGAGGAAAACGTGGCAATATAAAGGGGATGTATTTAAATTTTATATGCGGATTAAGGAAGTTATTAATAAATTTGTCACAGAAAATAGTTAGGTTTTATTTTGTTTTGTTATACGGCGGATATTCGAGGATACAATCGACGAAGTCCGGAGAGAAAGGTAGGGAAACGAGTGTCAAAGAAGATCGGGAACTCGAAGAAACAACAGTGAAATAATTTAGAACAGAAAAATAAAAAAGGAGTCGTAGTAAAGAATGAGTAGAAACGGATTTAGTGGAAAATAGTGTTTTAGAAATCGTCCAAGAAGTAGTATGGATTTTTTCATTGGGATGTACGACAACGTAATTATCGTCGAAGTTGAATAATAAATATTTAAAGGTTGGCACAATTAAGATCAAAGAAAATCGAATAAAGATATCACTCGAATTAAAGTGGATTACGTTATGATGAGAATGAAATAAGGAGGAAATGTTGTGTGAATTATGAAACGGACATTCCGAAAGTTTTTTTGTTGAGAGAAATATATCGTGCATGTAATTATTACGAATTTTAGGGGATTATAATGAGTATGTGGAGAAATGTTGATGAGTTTTGCCATCGCAGACGAGGAGATATATGCCGTCCGATTGCCAACTCAGATATGCGAAAGGGGAAATAATAGGTGCGAAATACGGAAAGAGGTTAAGTGTACGATTCGACGAAATAAATGTGCAAAAGGAAATTAGGAAAAAAGTGAATTGAGAAAACACGATAGGACGTCCGAGAGTCAAATTCAGAGGAACGTAAATCAAAACGATGTCGAGTGAATGGTGTCAAATTTTTTTTAGAGAAAGGAGAGGATTTAATTCAATTGGGTGAGAAAATATAATCATTCCGATTAAATAGAGCCATAACACCATAAGTAGGGTACTTGTGCCGCCTCCAGCAGTGATAAGAGCTGATAACAGCTTATCACCGGATTTTGCGGTTTTGTGGTTTGGACAGAATGTGTCACTATCCAGCACTGATAACACCATGTTGTGGTTGGGCAGTTTGACAGAATGTGTCACTATCCAGCACAGTGATAAGCTTGTTGTGATTTGGACAGATATGCGTCAGCGAAACAGGCGTGTTGCATCCAGCTCAGTGGGTTTTCCTCAGTCACGTGACGGTCTTCCAAACGAGACGGTGATGCAACAGCACAGCAGATACCCCCCAACCCTACCCACCAAATATGATTTATTTTCAAATAATTTTGTAGTGCATTCGTAGTGCATGACAAAACAGGGGGGATGCAACCCCTGAAAAAAATGAAGATAAGAGAGAGATACAACAGGAAGTTGAGGGAAGGCATGCAGCTCGACAACTAAACAGAAAAAAGATGTAGAGTCATAAAAAGGAGGTTGAGGAGAGCGGGGATGCAAAAGGAATGGTGGGGATGGTTTTAGAAGAAATTGCTTTCAAAAGACAATGTTTAATACATACCGAAACAGGTGGTGACAGAAGAAAGGGGGTGCAATGTTACGCAATACGTTATGAGAGGAGGGGTGGGTGGTGTTGCAAATGATGTTACGCAATAGGTTATAAGAGGAGGGTTGGGTGTGGGTGCAAATGATGATGCAATATTACGCAATAGATTATGAGAGGAAGGTGGGTGGGGGTGCATATGATGAGACAATGTTGCGCAATAGGACATGAGAGGAGGTTTGAGGAGGGGGTGCAAATGATGATACGCAATAGTTCATGAGAGGAGGGGTGGGTGCAGGTGCATACAATGTTGCGCAATAGGTCATGAGAGGAGGGGGGCATATTATTTATATAAAAGAACGAAAATTGTAAAAAAAATGTTTATTTATGGTACATAGGTGACAGGAAAAAGTTTCTTGAGATAGCCGAGGGTGACAACATCTTGATCATTTTGAAAATCGGCGACATTATAATTTTTTGTGTTTTCTCACAGTTAAATGCATCTTTGTCTGCTTCATTGAGAGAACGTGTTAAACGTTGTCCACGTAATTTTCTTATTTGCGAATGGAGTAACTCACGAAACGTATGGTCAGAGTGATGAGAGTTCATCTGTATATACTTTATTGACAACATCCGTTTTATCACGTGGTCTTCGGTATCTTGTTTCCGAAAGAAAGATGTCCTCTCTGTGTGACTTTAATGGGATGGATATCTCGGAGGACACCCTCTAAATATACTTTCGTAATGACATCATGAGCGTGGAGGTGTGACCCTACGGATTGTATTCTACTTCCTTTTGCGTCAAACGATCCATTTGATTGTGATAAGCAGCGATCCTCGAGTGCTACGACATGTTGCGCAATGCCACCAAAGCGAAGACCCAACTGTGCAATCTCTTCCTCGAGTCTCTTGAGAAGTTCATGTTTGTAGGCATCGAGTATTGTCGTGTCGAGTTGTGGTGTATTATCGAGTAAATCCTTTACTTTTAGATCGATATTTTCAAAACGGTGATTCAAAGTATCAATGAGCTCATGATGTAATGTATTAATATGTTGTTCCACAGTGGACGTCACAAAATGGCGTGTGGCAATATCTTCTTCTTCTTCATGAACTTTGCGAAGCAAATTCTCTTCCAATTCTTTTCTTACACGCTCCACCAAATCACGCAAAAAAGATTCGAGTGATTCCTGTAAAGCAACTTCCTGTTGAATCGTGTCATCCTTCGAGGTGAATGTTTGGTAAAGAAAAGCGAGTCGGTTTTGTCTTTCTTGCGACAAAGTTTTATACAGTTCTTCAATACGATTGTTAATGTAGTCTTTCAGAGATGTTGGCGTGGCGCAAGCCATCTTGCAACTGATAGTGTGTATGAAAGACATTGCGTTTTTCTAAACCTATCATCAAGGTCATATACCCCCTCTCACCTGTAAAAAAATACGAATCTCACACAGACGCGAACCATCTACAACATTGTTGATACATGTCGGCCAACACTTCCATGGACACGATGAAACCGCATGATCCACAACGTTCTACAACTTATTGTGTTGTGTCATGGGATATGACATAGGATAAAAAAAGGGTTCTAACAACGACGCGAACCAAGAAAACATGATAACACACGATGGCTGACGGTAGCCTAGGGCGTCCACCACATGAGCCACAATGCTCTACCTATTTTTTTGTCGAATCTCCAAGGTGAATGGTGTGAGGGGGGAGAAGAAAAGAAAGTGAAAAGAAAAAAAAATTATTAACATAAAATATTACACTATTGAAAATACTTTTCTAAAGCTTTTGTACGCCAATACACAAGGCAATGTTTATACTTTTTCATTTTTACCTGATCATGCTTGAGCAGTAGGTCGATGAAAACTTCCCTAACCATAATCTTATTTTCATATGCTCTATTGACATAATTTCTATATTTGTTTAACATAAAGTATTTATAATGATTCTCTATAGTTTCTCCATTGTTAATTTCACTAATAACATTAGACACTATATCTATAAGTCTGACACTTATATCTTCTATAAAGTCTTGTTTACGAAGTTCACTATACTGTTTGAGGAGTGTGAGTAGTGTATTCTCTCTTTTTGCTTTCATAATGTGATGAATAATACTATCTTTGAATAAAAATTTTGATGATTTTACCGCGCACCATTCGATTCATATAGGCGTAGTATACTGGAAGGTGTTCCAGCGTGAGCTTGTATTTAGACATATTCATTCACGGATAGAGAGGATGAGTGTATCGAAACACATCGTGTCATGTAAGGAGAAAGATTAATGCTGCATTCAGAGCCCGTCGACACATTGGACACGTCTTGTGCGATTTTATCCATGTTGTAAGACACGGTTTACAAAATCCATGTGCACAATAGGTTAACACTTTTTCATTGTCTTTCACACGCTCACATAGACAAATGGGACAACTAATTTGTTTTAAAAAAATACAGATTACACCGCATCGTTTCTCTTTACACATGTTTTGATAGCACAAAGCGACAGAAGGTAATATCCATGACGGTGGCATAGAGGGTGTCTGATCTTGACCATCCAATCATGCATAGACGTTTGCGAGAGCTGTGGTAGTGGGTGGAGTTCCCATCGATTAATGTTGTTCATGTCTCGTAGTAATGCTTCTATTTCATAATCATCCTGCTTCACGAGTGGTCGACGACACACTGGACAAGTGTGTTGATCTTTCATCCAACGTGTCATACACGGCTGGCAGAACACATGCCCACACAATGAAGTGAAAAGTTTTGTGAGTCTTGTCTCTATTTTTCCTTCCAAACAAATGGGACGCACAATCATGATGAAAATCAATTGTCTCTCTTGATCTCGATCACTATTTTGTCCGGTGAATAACAGTAGGTTCTTACCAACACATGATACACATAAACATTATATAAAAATGATGATAAGAATGATGCTACTTAAAAAGAAACACTGTAAAATAATATCCACCCGCTTCCACATTTGGAGGAGATTTTTGAGGATGTCTAAAAGACCAAACACTGCGTCAGGTGTAGAGCGTGCACCAGACGTGGCGAGCGATGGTGTTGACGTCGGTAGATCGAGTAAGGTACACGTTATGTTTGAAGGCGTTGTATAACTCGTAAGAGTCGTATGCTCTGCAAAATAGTGAGCAAAACGTTCCACTTGATTACCACGAAGACTCTCCGTACAACAGAAACAAATGAGTGAAAAGTTTTTACACAAAGGTCGTTGGGTACATGCAACAGCTTGAGTGCAATGTGATGTAGCTTGAACAAACGTTGGGAGGATGAAAGCTTATACCATCCAATACATCATTCTCTCTCCAAGCGACAGGTGCGACAGTCACGAATGAGAGGAGGTGGACCGTCGACGTGCGTGCGACCAATGTTGTAATGTCGACGACAATATTGCAGTTGTAGAATTTCCGGATGGTGTTGGATATGATGATGTAAACGATCATATACTGTTGGCACTTGATGAGCAGCCCAGGTTGTCAGAAAAGACGAAGGCAGATAGTGCAATGTCTCTTCATCCAAGAGTGCGAGATGTTTTTTGTGAAAGTAGACAGCAATAGCACGTTGTATCGGATCTTCAGACATGCTGCGTTGGATCAAGCATCCTTCTGCTATGAGTATGTTGTATATGGAATGTGTTTCTAGATGAACTGTGCTTCCATCGTTTCACTACACCGCTTAAATACAACATGATCAGGATATGGACATACCGCATAATTAGGTATATCATGTGTGAAATACACATTTCCAGGATACACGTGCAACCACGCAGCGTAATGATATTTCCTGAATCATTAGGAAGAAACACATGATATGGAAAAACACAGTCTAATGACATTTCCACGATACACGTGCAACCACGCAGCATAATGCTATTTCTTGCATCAACTTCTTCATTCAGTATAAAAAAGACATGGAATTTATCGAGCACTATTCAGTTTTCAACTGAGCTTGCCAGCAGTAACATACATTGTTTCCAAGATGTTTGACGTTTGTAATGCTGAAACGTATGAAATGACTTAATATTTTTTTCTGTTTCATAACAGAACACTACTTCATTTATTTTTCATGTTGTGTTTATTTTACAGTGCCATCGTGGACATGCAAGGATTCATGGAGGAGAAACGTTTTATTTTCAAAACGTTTACCATTTTATCGAACAGAAGAATGAAAACGTATACATTCAACCCACCAATCAGTATGTTTGCGTTGTCGGCAAATGATGCACGCACAGCTTTATGGGTAACAGAGTATCACCATAGATTGAGTTGGTCATCAAATGAACATTTAAATTATAATCGTTTATGGCAGATAATCAACGATGAATTGAAGACAAAAAAGTGATCTATTTGAAAGGTTTGCAAAAAATAAGCTGGATACTACCCTATATAGCAGATAAGAAAGAGAAGAAAATTATTGATTTAATGGGATATCAGTGTCCTAAATTGAGCGTGTGTGTCAAGGAACTCATGAACGAGTGTACAAAAAGCAAACTTTTCGATATTGTGTTTGGTAAAAGTGTGACAAAATTGGAGATGAGTGAGAAAAATGTTTTAGCACTCTATGTGTGGATGACAGAACAAAAATGTACAGGGGTGAAAGAGAAGGAGGATGGCGTGTGCACAAAAATAGAACAAACAATTGGTATACAACACCCTGTGGGGAAGACGAGAAGGATGAGGATTGACGCACACCAAAAAAATAGAAGCAGCACGTGGTTTAATCCTGCTCCCGGACAACCACTGCATATGTGGGTACAGCGAGGAGGCATGTCGACACCACACAATTGGAAATGAAAATAAAAATGTATGTTCATTTTTTTAAATATGTATGTTTATGAGTGAATAAATACTTTATACTTTTTTAAAAACATGTTATTATTTACATCTTTCATGACGAGGGTTGGGGGGTGAGTAGGATTCAAAAAAAGAGAACTCACTCCCCGATGACATGTGGGCGCTCAGGCATGTGTTCCGTTATACACCTCAGGAAGGCGTGATGCTCGTGGTCGCGGATGGATTCAATAAATCAATGTCACCTCATACAGAACTAGGAGCACGTATCTCAAACATAAAGTTTGATGTGACTGCGGGAAGACTATACAGTTTCAAAAAAATCGGTTCAGGTGGTACGAAAAAACGAAAGGATTATGTTTTATATATTGAAATGGAATACAATGTAGCACACCCGGAGTGGATGCAACAACAACAAACCCTTCGTCCACCACCACCCACACTCTCCCATCCACCCTCGGTTGACCCCCCTCTTTCCCCCTTTCTACCCCTTCTACCACCAGTCTTTAAATAGAGAGACATAGCATACACATGGAATAGTTCTCTCATAATGTCACGACGTCAACATCATCGTAAGAAGAAGAAGAAAGAGAAGAGACAGCTTCCGTTAGCGAAGCGTGTAGGCGGATTTCTCCCACTACTACCCCTCATCGCCGGCTTAGGTGCATTGCGATCATTAGCGGGAGGTGCTTCAGCCATCGCCAATGCAGTGGGTAATGCACAGACGAATCAACGTAAAATGGAGGAGAAGATACGTCTTAACAAGGCCATGGAAGGGAAGGGATTGAGAAAACGATTGCGATGGCGGAAGGGTAAAGGATGCGAAAAGAAGAAGAAGAAGAGGAGGAGAAGACAACATAGTATGTCAAAAAACCTCTTTTGAAGGGGATTCCACAGCGTAGTATGACTCATGAAGAAATGATTGACCATGCTCATGCACTACGGATCCCCTACTTTAGAGGTGTCTTTATGCGAAATACATTACCTCAACGCAAGAAAAGATGTAAATCTGGTGTGATCAATTTGGATGACAGTTCGGGACCTGACACTCATTTTGAGGCGTATACGATACATCCCTCTCACATATGCTACTTTGATTCCTTCGGATTACCCCCTCCTCCCGAGTTTCACAGCTATGTGGGACAGCAACATCCTATGACATACAATCGAACGCTGGTGCAAGATTTGAATACTGAAAATTGTGGACGACTCTGTCTTCAGTTCCTATATTATGATTGGAAGAAGGGAAAATGTCGTAGATCGAAGAGATGAGTCGAACACTCACCATCACAGGCACAGCTCCCGTACTCACCCCACCCATCACCTTAGAGAGCAACTACGAACTCTCGCTCCTCAGTCTCCAGACATCAAATACGGTGTGTAACGTGCTCGACAACTGCAATCGATTAGGGTATGGTGTCCCCGGAGAGACACGTGTGCACATTCTCACCATCCCAGTCGGCACGTATACCATCGACGATATTGAACACTATCTCATCACCTTTTTCCACCAACAATTTCCCGATAAAAATCACGTGTTTGAGCTTCAAGCGGATACAACCACTCACAAGGGTCACGTGACAACATCGCTTCCTCTCTACTTTAACGTGCAACCTTCCATCGGACCTCTCCTCAAATTCCATGTCCTTCCACATGATGGGAACGTTCTGGATGAGGGCGACCTAAGCGTGACGAAGGTTGGATCCATAGAGCATTANTATTATCACTCGAACAGTGAGGTGCAATTGACAAAAGATTTCGCCATCTTTGTAAATTGTAATATTATTGAGGGTGGCTATATTAATAGTCGTAAAGCACACACACTGCATCAATTTCACATCGAGAACCCTCCCGGTGCTATCGTGGAAGAAATACCCTACGACAACGTGCGACATCGCGTCACAACACGCTACATCGATACGATACAACTTCGTTTGGAGAACAGAGAGGGAAAGCACACACGTTTTCGAGACGGTACATCTGTCTCCTGCTGTCGGCTCCTCAGCCCTGAACCATGTATAAAATGAAACCCCTACCCTGTCGACAGAACACTGTACTGTGTACACTCATCGCCTTGACATCTGCAAGCAGACGTATCTTGAAAGCATTAGGCTGTCCTCTTTATCATGAAACGCGCAAGAAGAAAAAGAACACGGGATGTACAGCTATCCGACGCATGTCTTCTCATCGAAAACGTTCCTCCCCTACAACACATATCGTGGGAAATGAGGTGCATACCTATACACCGTACACAACAGGCTACAATCACAACGATGAAATTCGTATCAACGTCAATAATAAGGATGCAACATATCTTCCGTCGGAGAGTGTACTCGTGATTGAGGGAAAAGCTGTGAAAAAAGCAGAACCTGCGACGCGAACACCGGCCGACTTTGANTGAAATTCGCTATGAAATAAATGGGACACAGATCGATTGTACACGTCTCCCGGGCATAACCACCACCATCAAAAACGTGTTCTGGTTTTCTACGGAGGAACGACGACAATTTCACCATGCAGCGTGGAGTGAAAAAAAATCGTGGGGAGGAACTGAAGACGTTGGTGAAAGCCGACGAAACATTCGTGGCCTGGATTTCCTCTTAAACTATGGTTGGGGTTCTGTGAAGATCACACCAAGATCATCTACGTTGTCTCCCACGAACTCGTCTTGGTACGTTCACGCACAGATAATGATTGTCTCTACAATGCAAACGCGACAGCGACTCCGAGCGTCATTCAAATTGATCGCATCAGCTGGCGTTTACCTATCATAAAAGTGGATCCCAATATGCAACTCTATCTGACGGATATCGTTCAGCGAGAAGAGGAAATTCCCATTCGCTTCAATCGATGGGAACTCCACGAACTCCCTCACGTCAATCAAACGACTAAAAATATATGGGCAGTGAAGACGTCGTCGGTGNACGAGATGATTTAATGAAAAATGCGTGTGAATTCGATAGTGCTACTTTGAGAACAACAAAGTTATACTTGAATGACACATGTCTTCCCTACAACGATATTCGCTTCAGTTGACCCACGAATACGACAGATGATGCAGGATTACTCAATCAACTCACCCCGGAAACATTTCACATGTTTAAAAATTTTGAACGAGGCTATTACCATAGAGAACCCCTCAACGCAATCACATTCCGGGGTTATATGACAATGTATCATTTCATTGTGTTTGACTGCACACAGATTGAACAACCCACCATTCAATCGATGGTAGATATTAAGATTGATTTTGAAACGAGAGATAATATTCCTACGAAAACATCAGCCTATTGCCTTCTGCTTTATCCCTGCTCCTACAGCTACACACCTGTGACAGGACTTGTAACAAAGTATAACTAATATGAAACATTGTATGCAACGTTAGTTGATGAGTTATCACACACGCAGAAGCATCATGGCGCTGAGAAATGTCGAAGAAGAAGAGATGGAGCAGAAGACTCGAGTTCTACTAGTACTACTTCGCCGATGCCACAACGCAAACGACGAAGACTAAATAAAGAAGAAGAGAGCGAAGCAATGTGTACGCTATGCGGTAAGAAAGAGAAGAAGAAATCTATAAAGAAACACAAAAATGGTTGAAAAAAAACGCGAAAGGGAAGAAATGTTATATACCCTCACCCCAAAAAACTGCAAATACTGCAGCGGAATGGTTTATGCACGGTGTGAAACTCTCTATTCTTCAATGCATTCATCCTACAGAAGAGAAGGATACGAGCAATCATGCCATGTAGTATTCAATTTTTATTATTTTAAAATTATAATTCTTTTACAAACTACATTTTTTTAATTTTTCATTCATAATCACTTACACCACCATTTCCTATGAGCAGTGAGGGAGAGAGAAAACGGGAGAATAAAAATATATATATTTTTTAAAACAAACAATTTTTTATTCATTCGAAGAACATTACTTTTTTGATTCATAAGGTGTATAAATTAAAAAAAACTTACAAGTTAAAGCGTTGTTGTTGTTGTTGTTCTAACATCATCTTCAAAGAGGATAATGATTTCTCCATTTCCCATTGCCGTAATCATCGGTCGCATGGAGAGAAAAGCTTCAATATCCTCTTGATCTGAACTCATGTACTCGGCGAATCTATAAAGAAAAGAAAAAAATGTAAAAATAAACCAACACTCATCTGCTTATTAGTGTTCATAATAAAAAATCAACAACAAAAAACTTACTTGCGAGGGAGAAAAAACTTTTCATGAATTGTTTCCAAAAGCACGCACATGTTACCAAATTTGTTTTTCAAGAGCTTTCCTTTCAACGGATAAAATTTTTCGTCTTTCTTGAATTCTTTAACATTCTTCAATGGTGACTCATTCGTTTCCAAGATGTCTTTTTTTCTGTAATACAACACAAACGTTAAAAAAACATTGCATAGAGTACAGAATTATATTACATAAAAATATTGATTATATAAATATGAATTATAATAATAATTTAACAAGCATGTGTTCTTTTTTTAAATAACAATTCACCAACTTACATCTGATTTCTCCTCTCATTGCTTCTTCTAAACGTTTTTGGGTGTATGACTTCACGCACAAAATCAATATCATCTAACATGAGTGGAATATTTTCCTTATTCCAATTTTCCTTCATCTCTTTCAATTCTTTCAAACTTTCCTCCAATTTCGTAAGATTTCTTCTATTCTTGGCCTCCTTCTTACTCTCCTGAATAGTGTCACTAGAAATTAAAAAATATATATATTTATTTCATCTCTCAAACCCATTCGCTCCATTGAATATTACTTCAACCACTTGTACTTCCTATGAGCACATGCCATGTAGTGTTTTTATGTGTATACAGTCGGCGGCCATTCCATAGGCGTGACGTAAAGTAGGCAGCCATTATGTCGCTTGCGTTATCATGTATTGCATTGCCGCCCCGGAAGTAAGGGGAGATATGTGCTTTCGCTTGCCTTTGGTCACACAAGATCTCTACACCACCTCCTCGAACTTTACAAAATGGTGATTGAAACTCGGTAATAATTTATATGAATGAATATATATTCATATGTATATATAATAATTTATATGAATATATATTATAATAAATATTAATATGTATATTATAATGAATATATGTATAATAAATATACATATATTCATATTCATATTTATTATACATATTAATTATAATATACATATTATTTAATATGTATAATAAAATATTAAAAAATATATATATCATTATTATATACATATTAATTAATATATACATTATATATTAATCTTTTCTTTTCAACTTATTGACACTATTATAATGAATATTAAT
>NNCF01127201.1:0-65269 GCA_002313205.1 Laupala kohalensis
GAGCTCCAAGCAATATTTCACGTTAGCAGAGCTAACAGAAGCTCTGGATAATGATCCTAACTTTCTTGATCAATTTGATGACGAAGAATGTGATGGTATTGACATTGTTGAGCTGCCACCAGAAAAAGTTGATGTAGTTTCCAATGAAGAAAATTTTGATGAAAATGAGTTGGAAGACAATACCGCGAGATGTTCCTGGAACTCTTGAAATTCAATCCAATCTCGAAGAGATGAACAATGCAGGGCCTTCAGGCCTGGCTCAGAAAGCTACCAAAACCAGTTCCAAGAAGGAAATTGTGAAATCAGTTTGGAAGAAAACAAAACATGATTTCTCTAAAAACTGGGGGGATGATCAGGAGATTTCAAAGAGGCAGGAAAAAATAAAAAAGGATTTGAATGGAATGACTGCGGTTCAAATATTTGAAACATTGCTCACAGAAGATATCATGTTGTATATAGTGAAGCAAAGTGTCACATACGCGACCCAAAACAATCGGCACTCTTTCACTTTTTCAGTAGACTGTCTTCGTAAGTTCATTGGGTTTCTGATACTGACAGGATATTATTCTCTCCCACAGGAGCAAATGTATTAGTGCGAGAATGAAGACGTAAACTTACCATGCGTAAGGATATGTACGTTGAGAAACAGGTATTTGGAAATCAAAAGAAACATACACCTGAACAATAATTCAAAAATAAACCAAAGCCAAAAAGTTTCAAAATTGCTCCATTGCTGGAAAAAGTTAACAATAAGTTCTTACAGTTTGGTGTTTTTGCAAAAAATATAAGCATTGACGAGCAAATGGTCAGATAATATGGGCATCATTTTTTGAAGCAATTTATCTGTGCTAAGTCGATTTGGTTTGGATTCAAGCAATGGGCTATGTGCTGTGCTGAAACCGGATACTGTTTCCATGCAGAGCTTTACAAGGGAAAACAGGTTGAAACTTTCCCAGCTGAAGGTGTTGGAGCCTCTGTAATTCTAAAAAACATTTTATTGGTTGAAAACCCCCACTGATCATGTATTTTATTTTGATAATTTTTTTACCAGTCACACACTGATGACAATTTTAGCCCCAAAAAAGTAAGAGCTACAGGAACGGTCTGATATAATAGAACAAACAAGTGCTCTTTCAAAAAGGATGATGAGATGAAAAAAGAAATTTGAGGCACCTACGATTATAGATTTGATGAAAATAATGACGTCTTCGCAGTAACTTGGAAAGATAACAATATAGTGAAAGTACTGTCAAATCACCAAGGTCTTGACCCACTCCATCACGTTTCTCGTTATTCTAGAACTAACAAAAAGGCAGCGACAGTACCCCAACCAAAGTGTATAAGTGATTACAATAAGTACATGGGAGGAGTGGATAAAATGGATTGGTTGGTAAACAAATACCGAATAAAAATCAGAGGTAAAAAATGGTATTTTCCTCTTTTAACAAATTTGATAGACGTTATTGCTGTAAATGCCCATGTACTTTATGAAAAACCAATGGGAAAATCCCATTCCTTGATTTCAAGAGGGTTATAGAAAGAACTTATTTGGCAACGACTTCTATTTTGGATCCCAAGAGTTTTGGTAGACCAAGCCTTCATAAACATAGCAGAAAACGTGTGCCAGAAGATATCCGGAAAAGCTGGGATGGTCACTTCATTGAAAGAAGTGAAGGAGGCAAGCAAAGAAAATGCGCTGTTTGTAAGAAAAATGCAAGAAAACAGTGCCAAAAGTGTAATGTTGGCATACATGTGATATGTATGCAAAAATGGCATAAATAATGTTTTACCTTCCAAAATGATTGAATTTTTTTATTTTGTATAATTTTAAGCAATTTTTGTAACACGATGTACGAAAAATTTTATGTAAGCTGTTGTATAACCTTTTTTTGTAATAAATCAGCATGCACCAATATTGTAATTATTCCATATAAGTACTCGCCATGGTCTCCAAATGGGACTTTTTTGAAAATCGTCATTTAAAAAAAATTAAATAACCAAAATGTATTTTATTTACTAATTCTTCATTATTGCTTGACAATGTTATGAAAAAAAGTAAAATAAGAAAAAACAAAAGTTGACAGTTAATGGGTTAAGTGCTCAGTCTTCCAAAAGGAATTCCAGGGTTCGTTTAAAAATCGACGATGAGAATCCTCCAGCTTAAGTGAACCACTGTGAGGCTGCACAAGATCTGATGTGGCAAACTATACGGAAGTTCTATATTGACGTCGCAATTCTATCGGAGCAATACAAAGATCCGGTAAGTGGTGCATTGGTGTCAGATTAATCTGGCCAGGCGGCTCTTTGCATGTAGTAAATTCCCGATACAGGGGAAAATGCAAAGCCCAAAATTTGGATTTGTTTGGGCTACAATAAATAACATCTTTATTTATAGCTGTTACGCCACACCCAGCCTGCACCCTAAGGAGTATGAGGTAAAGTGGAGCGACTTGTCAGTGATGCTAAAGGGAGACAACCTGTGATTACTGCGGGTGATTTGAATACCTGGTTACTGAATGGTACAGTCGTCACATGAATCAAAGGGGTGTTACTCTGATTGTGTCTTTAGCCCCTCTTGATTTAGTGTTACTTAACGGCGACATGGCTCTTACTTTTACCAAAGATGGTAAGAGCTCAATCATTGACCTTACCTCCATGAGTGGGTGTCTCAGTAAAAGGGTCACAACCTGGCAAGTGAGCGATATCTATAACCATAGCGACCATCAGGCCATCCTTTTCGCTGTCGGCCATCGGTAGGCCAGGAAGACTCAGAGCAGTTGCAGGAAAGTAAGGTGGAAGGCCAACGCATTCGATAATCATATCTTCAATTTCATTATGGATGAGGGGTAGAACTAACTGGATAAGCGGAGAACATGACATAACTCATGTCGTTCATCTGCAATGCCAGCGACGTGTCGATGCTGAAATCGGAGGGACAGATTTCCAGTTTACTGATAGAACTATACGATTGCGGAACTCCAGAAAACATGCCATTCGTCCAGTGACAGTTTCAACGAGCAAGGGGTAAGTCTAGTTACAATATTCTCCAGCAATAGTATAGATAGGCCCAGAGAGAGCTGAAATGGACAATTAAATCAAGTAAGAGGCAACAGTGGAAAGAGTTATGCCAAACTGTAGACAGCGACCTTTGGGGAAGACCATACAAGATTTTCATGGCAAAACTGAAGAAATCCTCTTTCTTAGTGCCAACTGCCCTAAAACATGGATTCACACACAGATATAATCTAATGCTACACTTATATCACGTGTGAGAAGCGGTCGAGATATCGACTTCACCAAGGACTGGTTTTGCGAGTTGTAAAGATGTACTGCACGGCGTGGCCGGTCAGCCGAGAGAGTGGATTCAGCACAGCGATTGGTCAATATATTGTATTAAACTAGCGAACTATTTTTCTGTTGGAAAAAGGAGACGGGGAGAGAAGGAAGTAGAAATGGAAAAAGCTGGGAAAAGAGAGGTTGCTTCTCGGGTTACTGTGGGAACGAGTGGCAGCCAGGACATTTTGAAAAATGTTTCGTGATAGAACAGATGAGCATATAACTAACAGCATGTCACGTAGCGGGGCATCAGGAACATGACGCGACCATTCGACCCGTGAAAGAGTTTCTGGAAGGTAGGATGGAAGAGGATCCGAAGGTTCGAATCGAAAAAGGGACAAGTATAAAGTGGTAGATGATGTTAAGTTGAACAGAGTTAGGATTACCGGAGGATTATAGGATTTGGATACCTAGAAGTGCAATGGAAACGTTAGGTTGGTTTGTGCATACATCATTTGCACATTATGGTGTGAAGAAGACTACATTAATAATTCAAGTAGTATGTTACTGGTGTAACATAGTGAGAAATATTCGGCATATTCTATCAGGAAGCTTGGTATGCCTTAAAACTGAATTTCTCAATTCCAACTACCAAGGGGTGTATCGGGAAATATTACCAGAAGCGAAGAACGATTGGCGGCTCTGGATTTGTTCGGGCTCTTGCCGAAGACAAAACACGGAAATAGATGAGATAGTCATAATGTATTCAGGAACTATACAAGACTGAGAAACCAGCAAATGGCACTGCTGACAAGTCCTGAGCTTCTGAAGAAGATCGTAATCACATTGTTCCCTCCAAGGCCCAAACTTGATTTCTCCAAAGGGCGCTATGAAATAGACGTCTTCCTACTGGTAACAACAGAGAATCTATTGGGAGCTTCCAAGAGGTTTGAAAAAACAAGGCTCCTGGCTTGGATGGAATTCCAAACACTGCCTTGAAAGACGCAATCAGTTTAATACCAAAACTCTTCCTGGACGTGTATAATGCGTGTCCGCAAGAAGGGATTTTCCCAGTCCAATGGAAACAGTAGAGATTGGTGCTCCTCTTCAAAGAGAAGAAACCTCCAGACGAACCCTCATCGTATCGTCCACTATGTATGTTAGATACGGCAGGTAAAATTTTCGAGCGCATTATTCACGGTAGGATTGAAGCCGTAATTGAACCTAAATTGTCTGATGACCAATACGGTTTCCGAAGATGTCATTCCACACAAGATGCTATACACCAAGATGTCTCCAATGCCAGAGAAGCAGTATCTGGTAAGAGGTAGAAAGGTGTCACAAAGTAGTATTGTCCCATGATGACATTGGATATTGAAAATGTCTCCAATACAGCTAAATGGGACTGCATCATGGATGCCCTAATCAAGATGAATGTACCGGAATACTTGTGTCAAATAGTGGGAAACTAATGGAATCCTTAAGTATGATACAGAGGCCGGTCCTAAGGAATACTAAATTACTGGTGGCGTCACAGGGTTCAGTGTTGGGTCCCCTTTTATGGAATATGATGTACAATGGTCTGTTGACGCTGGTGTTACCGTAGGGAGTCAAACTAGTTGCGTTCGCAGACTATGTGGCCCTGTTGGTAGTAGTCAAATATTTGGAGGAAATAACACATATCACTAAGACAACAGTAGAAATGATCCGACAATGGATGGAAACTGTTGGTTTGAAGATAACAGAATTGCAGATGGAAATAATAACGCTCAAAGTCAAAAATCAAAATATCATATCCCAGCCATCACTTCGATATTGGGGAGTGATAATTGATGCACGGCTTAATTTTAAGAAGCAGGCATAACATGTAAGCACCAAGGTGTCGACAGTCAGAATGACACTGTCCCGCCTCATGCCCAATGTTGGAGGCCCGAAACAGAGAAGAGCGCAACTGTCACAAGTGATTACACCAGTACTCACATACTGTATGACCATTTGGGCTGATGCACTTCAGGTACAAAAATCGCGACGCAAGGTGGCTTCAATCTACAGATTAAGTGCCTTAAGAGTAGCCAGTTCGTATCGCACAGTGTCTGAGGACGCTGTTTGCGTAATAGCTACAATGCTGCCGATAGATGTCCTAGCTTAGGAACGGAAATAACCCTACCAGTGAAAAGGGACAACCAATATAACGAAGTTGAGAAAGAATGCGAGAAATGAGAGTCTATGGCGATGGCAACTCTTTTGGGATACATCAACAAATTTAAGATGAACACATTGTTTGATTCCACTCGTAGGCATACGGGTGAATAGGGTCCACAGAGAAGTTAACTATTACCTGACACATGCTCTCAGGTCATGGATGCTTCATGGCATATCTCTATAAATTCAAACAAGATGATTCCCCAGAGTGTCTGACCTGCACAGGAGTCAATGAGGATGCAGAACATGTGTTCTTTGTGTGTCCGCGATTCAACACGGCTTGGTAGGCGCATGCGAATTGAAGACTTCGTGGAAATTATGCTCAAATCAGTTAAAGCATGTGAAGCAATGAACTACTACGCAGCGGAAGTCTTTAAAGAACTACGTCACACAGAACAAGAAAGAAAAGGGATAGAATTCAAGACTTGAATGCCTGAGTTACAGCTAAGACTACACACTCCCCCGTGAAGTGATGCATAGCAGCGGTCTCACGGGGGCAAAGGAGATAGGAAAGACTCAAGAAGGTAACTGCCGGAGACGTAACAGGCACAATACTTGGGCTGAACCTGTGGAATGGGTTGTGCACCAATCTCTTAAATATAAATATAACCGATGGAGAGGACTTGATATGTTGCCCAGACGATGTCAGTTACTATAGTAGGAAGAAACCTAGACATAGTCCTAAACCAAGTAACGGGCAAAGCTGCCAGTACTGCAGCTGCAAAAAGGACCATGTTCAGCACACTGTATTTCACTACTCTCGATAAATTTGGGAGAGGACATACTTAGAAAGACATATAGGACTCCTAAGTCCCCAAAACAGTGAGAAAAATGTTACTGAATGAAATGACATGGAAGTGTATTGATTTGTACATGCATGAGATTCCAAGGAGAAGAGATCAAAGGCACTTGATTAACATTATAAACAACAGTGATGAAGGGACATAAAGCTAATCCTCCCTGAGGAAATGCAAGAGTAGTTCCGGGGAGTACACTAACTGGCTATTGTTTAGGGTTTTTTGTTTTAGTGGTCTCCATAAATACTTGTTACAAAAACAAAAGGATACAACAAGTACAAAAAGCAAGATAATGACTATGCACTAAAACTCTAATAAGTTTTTATATGTTATTAAATGTACAAGAACAGAGTACATTTAACTGACATATTTAACTTGTATTTTGGAAGAAAAGAGTTGAAATATTTTGTGTGAAGTAATCATGAAGTAGTCTCTCACCAAATATTCTTGGCACACTCCTCCACAAGTTTTCGATCCCATCTTCACATGACATAAATGAGAATGGTGCCCAACGTGAAAAAATAGTGTACAAAACATTTTAGACAAATAAATAACAATATTTCTGGAGTCACAAGATTTTATAGAAAAAATAAAATCATCATAAACTTTGAACAGGTTATTTTGCAAAATTATACATTTAAATATTGTTTTCAAAATCAATAACAAAACCATAACAACTCTCAGTTCAAACATTTAAAATATACATTCCTCATAATACTACAGAAACAAAACGAAACATTCATACAATTCAGAATCTTGAAGATTTATGTACAATAAAAATACATAATATAGCTTCATTAATGGTAGCCTACTATTTATATTGAATTAAAAGGCTCAATAGAAAAGTTTTGAAGTGAATTTCAAGAAGTTACAAAATAAATTAGAAAATCATAAAACCTCAGAAGGGTCACTGCGAAGGATATCTAATTCATCAGGTGTAACATGTATACGAAGTTCCTTTTCAATAAGAAGATCTTGTAATCGAGGAAGTTCTGCTGGTAATAACTTAACCGCTTCAACATACAAGACCTAGGAAAAAAAATGAGGCAAGATATAAGTGACATGGATGAATCATATCTTTATTTCACTTGTCAAACAAGTTTTATGTATACTAACTTTAACCCACGGACATTCTTCTACAGCACGATAGAAGGTAGAGTGGTAAGATCCTTCCTGTCCATGTTCTGCAAGGAACCTCAGGTACAATCGCCAAAGCATAGGACATCGCTTAGAAAATGTGTCATTGAGTAATCGACTATATAGAGCTGACAATCTATTCTTCATGCTTGTATCAGGTACAGTAGGGCCACCTATATCAGGAGAGTATGTCTAATAATATAATGCACTGATTTGGAAGTTAAAAACTAATTAACATTATAATTAATAAGTTGGAATGACATTATAATGATACAAGTTTCTATGTAACAAATTGTTGCAGATGGTGTCAAAAAAATATTGAATGCTAAAAGAATGCAAGTTTCCATGAGCAGTCAAGCTTTGTCCCACACTCTATATATCAACATTACATGTTTCCAAACTTTTAAAGAACATTGACGAACAGTCCATACGTATTTAAAAAATTGTTCTCTGTATTACTCCAAATATAATACGACCCTGAATATAGTGCGATCCCAAGTATTTTGAAGGAAAACTCGGAGAGAGGAAATACCCACCTTATTTTATACTTATAAATTATACCTTTCTCCCAATTCATGAGCGATGAAAGTACTTCCGAAAAAAATCTTTTCTTTACAGGATCAATATTTTGTCTACCCATCATCAAATAAATTACAGGCAAAAACAAGAAAAGTTTTGGTGTAAGAGCTACCGAGACCAGAAACACTGGAAATCGCAAATTTTGTCACCACAACGCAACAATACTTCATCGTAATATATATAAAGAGATGCGGTAAAATGCTTGTTGAGGTGTTTTATACCCAGCTTATTGTTGCTAATCTTGAGCACTTGAATATTGTGCGAATATGACATTCGAAGGTAACCTACCTATTCGGGGGGAAAACATCACTATATTCAGGCCAATAATATGGGCCAAATATGAGGTGGAAGGTGAGTAGAGAGGTTAGCAGAAGAGGAGCAAACACTGGGGTGAATGTCAACCAGTGAGCTCTATGGTAATTATATTGTTGAGATCACAGATATCAACAATCGAACAGCCCCATGTACTCCACATATTTTGTTACAGCACAATATACATGACCTAATATAATTTTCACAAAATAAAAGTAATTAATAAAAAAAATTGAACCCATTTCATAATATATGCACTAGACTTTGAAAAAAATTGCAATGGTTTGCAATTCTATTTCTATGTCTCTAGTCTTGTTGCTTCCTTTTCCATCCAACTACTATAAATTAAAAATAATGGATCTCAATTTACTTGAACTGTTCTTTAGAGGTTGAAACAAAAATATCTTCATTAAGGTACTTATAACTCACCAGTTTTGAGATATTCATTACCATGCTCCGTTGCCAATTGAAGTAAGCCACTTCGATATCGCATGAAGAAAATCTGAAATATTTGTGCCAAGACGCAATTTCCTTCTTGAAAATATTTTGACAATTTCCACCAAGAGCACGTGGAAGATCCCACAGTGGTCTGTAATATGTAAATCAAAATATTTATCAAGTTTTAAAGTAAATTCTATACAGAATTTGTACAATTGAAGTAAATATATACTTTAAGATATTTCCTATTAGTCTATTACACTTACCTCAATATTTGCTATTATAGCAAGCAAATGTAAGTTATTAGGAAATTCCTGCAGGGCTCTATGCAGAGTTTCTTGGAGAACTGGATACACTCCACAATTGCTTTTACAGTGATAGTACAAAAGTCCAATATAATTTTCATAAATACCTTCTCGTTGACAAGTTGACCTGGAAAATGTTAAATCATAATTAATGATTTATAAAATCTCTTTAAAGTCAAAATCCTACCAAAATATATGAACATAATATTCATGAAATAATTGAATATAATTGAGTAATAGTTAGACCTGAAGTGTTTCTTTTCATCAATAATCCTAGACTGTCAAGTCATATCTCTTTTATTTAAAAACTAGATGAACTCACTCAGCACCACTCAGGTGTATTGATTGGCTTCTTCCTGGTTTCATGAAATATGATGAAAATAATATTTTCTTCAATATAAATTCTTTAATAAATGATAATAATAAAAAAGTATCTTATTTTTCAATCACAAGTCACATAAAATTACTAATGAATATCTCAACTGAATGACTATTGACCCTACTATGCATTGAATCCTTTCCTGGAATGTTTACTGGTCGTTTCATCTCTTCAATGCGTACTATGTCACAAGTATGGAGAGAATGGAAATAAGAAAGGGAGAGGGGAAGGAAAGAGTTGAGAGATAATTATGTGTATCTATTTCACTTATATCAAGTTATAATTGTAGTGAAGACTAATGGAAAGGTGATACACAGCAAAAGAAAAAGTGAATGATATGTTAACATAAAGACACACAGAATGTTAATTAAACACTACTTAATACATTAAACACTATTTAAATGTTTTCATCATTGAAGGTGATTTTGTGAAGTATTTTTTTACAACATAGAAGTCTAGTTTTATGATACTGTCTTCTCGAACACTCAATTTTACAGAATAATATATTAATCATCCCGAAAACAATTATTAGTTTATTCAACTTTCTATAGAATTTTACCACTTCACTTAAATAATTTAATAAGCAGGCAATAACAAACACTTGCTTTACGATGCAAGCTTTACTTTTATAAGAGGTACATGGCTCTTTGTCAAAGAAATCATACAAGAAAGGAAAAAGCTTTACTAATGGAATTAAATTCAATTAGAAATTTGAAAAGTAAACGTCAGTAATGAAAGTTTTCATTTCTATAACGATTCTTGGGTCAATCCATTTCAATTAGTTCAGAATTTTATTTTACAGTAAGAATAAATACTTCAAGAAGATAAAATTAAGGTTTGACATTTATACACCAATATTATTGCTGTATGAAATAATTGCTAAGACAATTTTCATGCTAAAGTAGAAAATCAAGTACCTTAAGACTGGCAAACTCTTTGAAGTCTCAGCTGGTGGTATTTTTTGTAAAGCCTCTTCAAAAATGACACCAGCTTCCCACACTGATCGAGTTAAATACAGCAACCAAGCATAGCACGCTGTCCAATCTACTATAAAGTCTGGCAATAGATTTTCAGTTCCATCAGCTGTCTGTTTAAGACGTAAAAACCCAATCAAATATTTAAAATATCATGCATCATAAAAGAAAAAACAAGAACTTACTTCAGGATTATTGTCAAAAATAAATAGTTCCGTAGTAATATGGTGAAATTTGTTGATAGCTGTTTCAACATCCTTTGTCTTGTCAGAAGACGACATAAACTGAGTAACTGGTATACCAAGAACTGAAATTTTTGATATTATTAATGCTTATATTCTTCAATTATTGTTTCAAAACAATCTTAATACAAAACTTGACATATTTATATTTATCCCAATATTTTATTAGGGAAATAAAAAAAATAAATTATACTAATGTATCAGCATGTGATCATATACACAATTACTTAAGATTCAGGAGGAAGCCTTCCCCCTGTTTTTGTTGTAAAAATGGAAGTTATTGATGTCGTACATTTAAAGCTTCTAAATAAAAAAACGTGGTTTACATTTATAGTAAGAAAAAATGAAAATAAAACTTCCATGCCATTTAGGACCAAGAAATGAGATTCTGAAATTTGCAACTAACTGCTGAACATTTAAAAGCAGAAAAAAAATTCAAAGTTGTAGCTTCAGGATCAAAGAAAAGTGATCATTTATTAAGTACAACATGAATTAAACTCTACACACAACACTTTTCAAATGCTTCAGAGGCAGGAAGTTAATATACTTCTGCAACTGTATTTTAAAAAATTGTCCAATATTTTGCCAAATAGTGCATAATATCAATCAGGATTTGTCTTTCAAGGAAATTGAGGGATCAAGATGTGCATTTTTGATAGGTAAAAGTGCCTCTAGAAGATATTTATTTATATCCAATTTATTGTTTATATAGATATTTATGATATTCTTAAAATTGTGTTATAGGTAGATAATAAGTAATTTCCAAAGAATTTTAGCCTCTTGGAAACTTTTGTCCCATTCCTTCACCACTGCCAATGCATTCCTGTGTAAGCTACAGTATGACTTTTCTACAGAGAAAAAAGCCAGAGTACATTGTAGACTGGTGAGTGGTGCATACATGACAGTTCAATCCCATTCCGTCTGACAGTCACGCTCATTCACAACAGAAAAATCATGCCATACTCATACATCAAAGGGTTTAGGTTGAAAAAATAATTAAATCAGAGGCCATAGCTGATAATCTGTTTTGCTGAAAATTTGGAGTCCACTATACATAAGTTAATAAATTTCATTATAACATTGTTTCCATTTTTAAAACATTATGTATAGATAATCCACAAATTACAGCATCCTACAGAGGAAAATTTCAACATATTTCCTCTCAAGATATCATAGTATTCAGTATATTACATAGAGAGAAAAATTAACTTTTCTCCACTAAAAGTGAGAACTTCCAATATGATGATATACACACAAAATATTAATTTAATTTTAATATTGTGTTTTGTATAGTTTTAGAATCTATACACTGTTGCAAACAAATTTTTATCTATTTACTGTACAACTGAAATATTTGAAGGTGATGTTCATGATTCTTTGAATAAATAACATCAGTCTTGAAAGTACCACAAAATAATTAACAACTAAGAACTAACCCAGTAACCAAACTAAAAAACTCACCTAAAGCTAAAAGAACAGCCACAGGTCTATTAATACCATCCTCTTTATTACCAGTTTCTTCTTTTTTCTCCAGTAGAATTTCACACAATACTCTATGCAGCTTGCAAAGCTCAGCCTTTTTTCTATCACACCCAACAGCCATAACAGGCATTGAGCCTTGAGCCAAAATTGCAGTGTTTAAAACTTTTAGTGCACTATCTTCTTGATCCATAGCAAGTTCAAATAAGGCATATTCAACATAAAAGAGACTGTTATTTCTATTGTCTTCATTTTTCAAAAACTCTTTGATACATGACTTTGTCTTTTTCCTTTTATTAGTTGGTAATTTACAGAGTCCAAATTTATCGAGAATGACAAGATACCTTTCAAATCGTAACCACCAAAGAAACATAGCGGTACGAGCAGGTTCTTTTAGGCACTGAGCACATGAGTGAAAAACATTAGTAACAAATTCTAAGTAATGTTCTTGTCCAGGCCAACTACTTGTGAGATATTGTGGTCCATACACAAGATTCAAGGCACCTTGTAAAAATGAGCTATCACTCAGTGTTAGCACATTCTGGGAATAATACATCGCTAACAACACTTCAACACAATCCAAATTTGAGGGTATGAGATCCAAACCAACCAACTGCATAGTAGTATGTCTCCACGGAAGTAAAGGTATTTTCAAAAGAGTCATAACAATGAATGTTAAACGAATTGCTAGTTTTCCAGTGGTAATAGGATGGAGCATGTCTGACACATCATCAATGAACACTAATCGCTGTGGATCTTCACATTCTGCTTCCGAGGACCACGGCAGCCAATGAGCTCCTTCTCGCAACCTTTCAACTCTGTACCAAAGTTCTGGCAACGGTAACTGTGAACTTATAATTGTGTCTTCCAGACCAGCTGAAACATTCATGAATATTCTTGTTACAATGTGCACAAAATAATTATGCACTCATAAAACAAAGAATTAAATATACTTAGGATTTAAATGTAGAATTTTTTACAGTATAATTTATATGCTACCAACTTTTTTGCTCTAGATACTGCAGTAATATTGCAAAATTAATAAATGCAGGCAGCAAATCTTGACTTCTCACCTTTTTAATAGTTTTTCAAATTTTTCCTATATTATGTCGAAAATGACAGTTGCGAGACTAATATTACAAGTTAACCTTGACACTTCGTCTTTGTACCCCTTTTTTGATGCTCCTTACTCTAAATATTAAATATTGTGACCATAATGACAATTAATTTACCTTATTATGCACACTCTTAAATGTTTGACATTCAAAATGTAAATATTTTAATAACTAAATACCACAAGAGGATGTTTTGACTTGTAATTTAGAAAAAAAAATTTGTACAGGATGAACTAATGAAAGAGAACAATGCATTGTATTTAAGTGATTTTGTGGATGTTTCTCGCCTTGTCCAGACTTTGTAAGACAGAAAATAACATACTTGGTCATACATTATTCGAAACAATTGGTATTCAGTAAAACATTAATATCACGGGATATGATATCTGATCAATTTCTATGGTGATACAATGTGATTAGCTTTAACAAGAAGTCGGAAGATAATGTGTCTCATCCAAATTATTCCCCAAGAAAACAAATCTTATTCACAGATATTCATCCTCTTTCTCTGTTCAATGGGAAGGTTCACATGTTAACATCTAAGGTTGGAAAAGGAGACATCATTTAAGAAAAAATTAATAAAAATTACATTAGGGATCCCGTTTTTGGTGGAATGACCCTAACATTTAACCAAGAATTATAGAGGAGAAATAAGGGAGTCATGAGCAAAGTTAGCTTTTGTCTTCTTAGACAAAGGGAAATTATATATGCTAACATACAAGCAGAACTCTCCTTAGAAGAAAAATGTGAAAAAACTATAAGATGAAAACGTGAATAAAGTATAATTTTTTGTGATCTTAAAATAAAATGTTCAGACAACATAGATAAATGAAATTACTTCATTTATAACTTCTTGAATAGCAGCTCAATAGCAAAGTTACTCACTCTCAACCCTATGAAATCATGCAGGTTTTGCAGCTTTACTCACTAATAAAGTCTTCAGGCACAGTTGTAGACATTTTAAAAAGATCAGAATCAGGTTGAGCTAAATTGAGTTCCAGATATATTCTCAACAATGTCCACAGTTGCTCCCATAGTCCAGCCTGGCGTAAAAAGAGGCCACACTCTAAAAGTAGATCTAGAAAACAAAATCAAGTAAATAGAGTAGATTGATATCCTCACAAAAGTTAAGAACAGAACAGAAGTACTGAAGTCTTCAAAAATTTTAAGGAGCAAGATCTTTAGTTTTAATGAAAATAACTAGATTTTTTTACAATGAGTAAATAAATAATGCTACATTAAAATTTAAAAAATAACACACACCCCTAGTATGGTAGAATTAAATCACTAACTTGTCTGAAACATAAAAAATAATAAAATTACAAGTATTTATTTTGATTTAAACTTAAACTTCCACGACCATTAAAATGAAATAATTGCAATAATTGTTGACGGTAAAATATATTACATCTTGGAGAGAAAATATTTATTTTCAAAAAAGAGTGATTATTAAATTGCAAATATACCAAAAGTTTAGTTTTATTTGTAGAAAATTTTCTGTAGTATTTACTACTTTAACTAATGTCAAATTTTACTTTTTCAGGAGTGTGATGCCCAAATCACGAAACCATTTTGCATAACCTCCATACTTTTACATGCTCTTGTGTATGTCAAACAAGTTCCTGAATAATGTTTACAATGTACTATTTACTGATAAATACAAATAAAATAAATTTTTTTCATTACAATGCTTAATGTTGTGATGTACAACAATTAGAATACAGATAAAGCAAACAATTATGCTTCTTAGTTGTTTGACTAACTCGTAGCACTACTTCCTTCCTAAATTAGATCAAGTAGTGAACCAAATCTAAAAAAATTGGAGATACATAATCTAAGACTAGAAAAATAAGACAAAAAATATAAATCCTCACGAAAGATATACATTACACATAAGAAATTTAAAAAAAACATAAAACTATGTTCCTGCTATAAGCTCTACCCTAGACGTTTGGTGCAAGAAGAACGTGATATTTTGGTCAGCACAAAGAGAGATGACATATCTCACTTCATCTACACTGACCCCAGGAGACTTCAGTACGCATTCTTCAGCAGGCTGAGTAGACGTTAAAAAAACTTACCCAGAATTCCATTTTCCATGGGAAAGACAGAAGTACTAGGAGCCCCTCTTCGCATTTGATGCATTTTCTTCATACCTTCATCATACAATTTCATTACTGCTTGGGTATTACACAAGGACAGTGAACCCTACAAAATCATTAGCATACAATAAATTGTAAACAAATAATTTATTGTCTACAAGGAACTTATTAATAATGTATGACCACATGGAGGAAATGAAGTTTAAGATGACAGAATTCCATTTTACCTGAGATACTCTAATGTAGGAACGCCAAATAGAAATATTACCCGGAGATTTTTCAACTGTTTGCTTTAATTGAGTAGCTAATGTATCAGCAGGATACAAGCGTTCTGCATGATAAAAGCGCTCCTGGAGAAGAATTTCATTCAAAGGGTTTTCGTTTAATGCTTTCTCAAGGATACATATTTTACGTTCTGTGGCAATTCTTATACCTTTTGCACTACTTCCTTTTCTAAAATGTTGTTCAAATTGTTGAACATCATCCTGAAAAAGAAACAAAAAATATTAACTAACTTTGTTTCCTTATGGATTTCACATATTTTAATAATTTTTTCCTAGGTATAGTCATTAAAAGCTGTGCTACACATTTTATCCTTTAATGTTTTAATTATTTTGATGCAACTAGCCTTCCTAGATAAGCCAGTCTGAAATGGTGCAGAAAGAGAAAAATTGTAAGGAAATCTTTTAAAAAAATTATAAGAAAAATCTACAAATTAATATGAGTAAAAATCCACATGCAATTATAGATTTTATACCATAGCCCCCAATATAATTATCTCTGCAACGTTTAAGTAAGCCTTAACAAAGATAGGTGCCTTCTTTGGTAGAAGAATCTGGATCTTGTAGTTCATGGTACACGAAATGAATATTTTATAACAATATTTATAAAAAATTATTTATAACAATAAAAAATAATTATTGGCTCCAACAATTTTTATGTAATTGACAATATCACCAAACAGTTGACAATGAAGGTCCCAGTATAGTCTTGCAGTATAACAGACATTGCAATAGAAATTTGCAAATGATACCACTAGCTGTTGGATACTTTAGTAGCTAGCAAATCAACAATGCAGGGTTCCAGTTGAAGAATTCGTATTAAGTTTACTAAAGAAATGTTGATGATCCCAAATTTGTTAACTGTGTCATACTGACTATTGGTATGTCCTGTCAAAATATTACTAAAGGTAATGAAAAAATAAAAATTAAGAAAAGCCAATTCACTTCGCATGATAAAGAGCCATTTTTGTGGGTCTTGAACAACCCTGCAAGCAAGTCGCAACAGCAGGGTCATGTGGCTCAGCTATGTTTATTTAATTGCCTGGTATTTTTACCATTTAAGGAAACAAAGCTGCTTCCTGTGCACTTTAGAAATGGAAGGAAATTAAAAGAAAAATGAGGGACTTACAAAGACATAATTAAAACATTTTCTGAAAGAAGAAGACATAAGACTACATTTACAAATGACTTTCTGATCTGTTCTTAAAACAGTACATACAAATGAATGTTGTTTATAATTATTACAAAAATATTTAACTTCAATTCATCAATTTCACTTCATGTCACTTATTAATGTTGTCATAAAGATTATATAATGCCTATTAGTTATATAGATCGAGTTGAATCTCCTTCATTTCACTAAAACTCATTTTAGTGTTCACATACAAGACTTCTTAAGTCTTTTTGCATCAGTAAACAATAAAGATAATAATCCATATATTCACAATGAAGGGAAAAATAAAACAATCATGTTAATTCCATAAATTTCATTCAAGTTGATTTACTAAACACAACCAACACATCTATTGTTTAATGTTTGTGGCCTAAAAAATGATATAAATAAAATATGCTCCATTATTTACGATGTATTAGATTGGTGCACAAGTCCATTGCATTTTTTCTTTTGTTTATTTCACACATAAGGTAAACATGAGAAAAGTGAGTCATTAACATCATATTTCCCTCCTCCACCAACAATAGTCTACCAATGATGGAACAGTTTTTATATTCCAAGTTTGATAATTAGTTATATTGTGGTTTTTAGTTAAATAAGTCATCAACAACAATAAATAAAATCAATTTCTTCTAATTTCTTGCTAAGAGACACAAGATGTGCGAGGGTGTGACAACTGATCCTTTAAGGTAGGAAATATGCAATGACACCAATAATACTCCAGAATGAACTTTCAAAAAACAACTAACTGATATGAATTTTACTTAATACTTTTTAGCAATAATTTTAGGTATTTTACTAAAAGTTGCATATTATTTTCATTTGTTGAAGTTTCTCATTAACTAATTTTAGTATTCCTGTTTCTATTTAGCATGCATATGTTTTATGCACAAAACACGGATTCAGTCATTGGATGGAAAAAACGACAAAAAATAGTTTTGGCAAATTTGTTTTTGCCAGAACTAGTTTTGAGCATTTTCAAAACACTCAATACTAGTTTTGGAGATTCATGTTTTGCCAGAACTAGTTTTCAGCATATTCAAAGTGCTCAATACTAGTACTGGCAAAAGAGAATCATCAAAACTGGTTTTGTCCTATCAACAATAATGAAACTTCTTATACTTGATGCCATTTTTTTTAGTATTTAGTAGGGCTCAAATGTTATTTTCTTATAAGAAGTATGTATTTATGAATGTATGTTTTTTTTTGGTAGGGGAAAATCTTCAAAAGACGCTGTGGAGTACAGACTCCACAGTGTGTGGTCATTTTTATCCACTAAAAACCACCTCCCATTTCTCTTCATGCCACCCCACGGAACCGCCGTTAAGCATTACTTCGCGAGGGGCACATTGGCTAGATTTTATTCTATGCCACGTCGAATCCTTTCCTCATATCGGAGCTTCTTCAAAACACTGGATGCGTAATTGGCCACTGCATACCAGCTCTCCTTAGAGAGAAGCATCAAATGTACTATGCCCTCTGGTCTAATTTCTGTTATTGCATGGGTTTACCCCGCTCAAAGGCCATTGTAAAGGCCTATATATCTGTTTTTGTCTGTCATTCTTCTATGGCTGTGTGTTTGGATTTGGTTGAATCCCTTAATACCAAGCACTTCATAGCCTGTCTCACCAGGTTCTCATCCAGGTTCGGTTTTCCTAAAACGATTATGTCTGACAATGCTAAAACCTTTGTCAAAACTAGTAGGGATTTCTCAGAATTTCTAAGCTTCATCTCAAGGAAGGAAAATCGAGAAAAAATCGAATCAATGTTGAGTAACCAAAATACTCAGTGGATTTTCTCCCCTCCATACAGCCCGCATAGAAACAGCCTTGTCGAGGCGGCTATAAAATCTATGAAATATCATTTGAGACGAACCTTGGGGCAAAATGTGATATCCTTCCTAGAATTACGTACCTTGCTATCCACAATCGAAGCCTGCCTAAATTCTCGTCCATTGTTTACCCGGCCTACAAATGATGATGATGTGGAAATTATAACTCCACAACACCTGATAACAGGCCATCCTTTAAAAAATTTACCTTTCACCCAAGACGACAAAAAATGTCAAAATCCAATGCAACGATACATGGCTTTAAAAAACCATTTAAATTATTTATGGAAGCGTTGGTCTGCTGACTATTTGTCAATACTCCAAAATAGATCAAAATGGCAAACAGTATCCAAGTCACTATCAGATAGTGACATAGTTATTCTGAAAGACTCTCCCGTGCCCTTTGAATGGAAAATAGCTAGGGTTGTTAAGACTTTTCCAGATCAAAATGGATTAATCCGCATGATACAGGTTAAAACCGCAAAAAGAATATATACGCGTGCCGTTCAAAAGGTTTGTTTGCTACCAAAGGAGTAAAAAACTACTGTAAAATTAACTCCCCAGGACTAAACAAATTGACATTTATGAAATAGTTGAAAAATCTCAGGAGGCAGGAGGACTTCTGAGTAAAATAAAATCACTCGAAGTAATTGCCATTTAGTAATTCTGTGTAATAAAAATTCCCTTAAAATAGGGCAATTAAAACAATCTCAAAATCCTTTAACTTTGAGCCAATAGCTTATGTAGGTTGGTTTATACCAGAAATAAAGAATTCTTTACCTTCCTTCCTGCTCCAGCAAATGCACATTTTGCCGATGCGAAAACGTCAAGACCTTGTGGTCGTGGTCAACGCATTATCGGTGCGTAAATTCTTAATTATATTCTGACAATCTCAACGTCCTCTCTTCATCCCGAAAATTTCTTGACTCACAATTCTAACCACCTATATTCTCGTCGGTTCTCGGTCAGGACTTCGAACCCCGGCCGTCGGCCCATATTATGTTTCGAAATGAACCTGCAGGTATAATATCAAACACACCTTGGACTTGGCAGACGCCTCTTGCGTACCAGGTGTGCTACACGCTTGCGCAGTTCGTCAGAATTGACGTTCCCGCCTTGAAGATACATTAAATTATTCTCAGTGGGCTGTCGTCTTTCGTCGGCGACGGGGAGTCTTACAACGTATGTACTCGCTCGACGAAGTGTGGTTCAAACTCTGTCTCTTATACACATCTAGATGTGTATAAGAGACAGGTATAGTACGTGTATNTAAACTTTCATCTGTTTTAGGCTGCTTCTTTTACGAGAAACGAGCTCGAGGAAGAAAATACGTATATAATCGTTTTATGCCAATCTTTTCATATTGAAACATTTATCTGGAATTCACATTGTAAATAGCGTGAATTATTTCTTAATTTCAAGTTATTGTTAGCAGAGCAATCAAAGCTTCCGAACAATGAAATCTTATTTTTTATAAGCTCCAATGAGATTGATTCTACTTCAACAATAGGCGTATTTTTTATTGAAGTGATCTTCTTAACATTCATTTCTTGTGAAACGGCTTGCTTCGGGTAGCCAGGCGGCGGGCGCTGCGTCGAGAAGCTGAGTCTTCAAGCTATTATTCTGTGTTTGTGTGTACACTGAGATACCATAGTTNATCCCCTGACAGAGACATGAGTAGTAGGTGTCAAGGAATATATCTGGTCGGGTCTTGATGGAGGTTTTCAGGGCAACATTGGGTATTCGGTCAGGACCAGGCGCCTTCATGTCTCCGATTATAGAACTAGCCATCACCATCTTCTTGCGTGATAACTGGGACAGGTTCTTGCATTGCAGGTGGAACGAACGCTGCATCTTCCTGTTTAGGGAATAGTACTGAGACAGACTATCTCCTCCAGGAACCGCGGATTGGTGTGGGATAGTTTAGTCCGGGATTTCACTTTGGCCATTACCGTCTTGCAAGGCCTGCCCCATGGGTCGTTATCCACTTCCTTGCAAAGGTCTTCCCATCCTTTCCGTTTACTCACTTTAATGGCCTTCTTTAACGCGCCACGGGCTTCTTTGTGTTGCCTATTTCGGAGATCATATTCCGGTCGCCCTCTTGCGCGTTGCACCAGTCTTCTAGTACGGTTGAAGGTTCTGCGATCTCGTCACTCCACCAGTACCGGTGACTGTCTACTCCTCTGGCAGTTTTTCGTCATTGAGGTCGGGCATGCACTGTCGATGAGTGCCATCGCTTGCTCAACCATGTCTTCCGCATTGCCCGATATTTCAATGTTGCCCTCCATCATAACAGCAAAGGAATCACGATCAAATGATCGAACATTCCACGTACCGTTACGATGTGGAGCACGCATTGCATTTGTCTTTGCGTGTTCACCTATTTCAAAGACAATGGCCTGATGGTCACTATGCGTGTAGTGCTCAGTTACTCGCCATTAGTGGAGTTTACTGCAAGGCACTCACTCATAAACGTGACATCTACAATGGAACTTTTCCCATTTCTACAAAAAATAGTAGTCCCCCTGTTAGTTGCGGCGATATTCATGGGAGCGAAGACGTCCAGAAGTGTTTCGCCTCGGCAGTTGGTTATCCTGCTTCCCCATTCGACAGCCCAAGCGTTAAAGTCCCCTGCAATGATTAGAAGCCTCCTATGTCTCGCGTCAATTTCAAGCTCGTCTATCAAGGCTTTAAACTGTGCAAACGAGGTGTTAGGGCCAGGTGGGGAATACACGCTGTAGATGTAAATATCCCCAACTTTAACACATACAAATCCAGCTTTCGTGGTTTTCATAAAGTCTTGGACAAAACGTTTGCCACACACCCATACGGCAGATCGGTGTGTCGAATCCGATATCCATGTCGGTTTGTCGAGGTTTTTATATTGTTCGCAGAGTACAGCAACGTCTATGTTGAGGTCTCGAACTGTCTGAGTCAGTAGGTCCTGAGCGGCCTCACAGTGATTGAGGTTCAGTTGGATAATCCTGATAATGGTCGTTTGGTAGTCCTCTGTACAGCTTCCCTGAACTTGGGGCATGTGGCACTGCCTGTGGGGTGGCTACTTTTCTCTCTATCTTCGCAGAGGAGACAGTTCGGCGTTTTGGCAAACGTCTTAGCAACGTGTCCTTCTTCGCCGCACCTTGAGCACAATTTGGTCCTATCAGGTCCCTGGCAGTTCCGAGCTAAAGGTCCGAAACCCCAGCATTTGTAACACTTGGTTACGGAGACTTGATGCCGAATACAGCAGACAACCCAACCGATGCGGATTTTACCCATTTCGACGAATTTCCTGGCAAGATCCCTTGGAAGGCTTACCACTGAAATGGGGGTATGTGAGTATCCATAACTCCAGAATGCTTGGAGCAATTTTAACCAAACTTGGTACACAGATGACTGACTTTCTGACAACAAGTACCATGGAGATAAGACAACCCTGGCATTTCCAGGGACGGCTTGTAAAAGTAATTGAAAAAAATATTTGATTTGTATGTAAAGATTGTGAAATCAAAGATCTAAAAAATAATTTTTAGAATTTTCTATTCTATTTGAAATGCACTGTAGTCTCTCTGAAAGGATTTTTTCAAAATTCTTATTTAAAAGAGGTCAATTAGAGACAATTTTTTTTTAATTTTTGCAGTGTCTCAGGCAAGAATAAAGATATCATCATGATTTTAGTACGCCAACATTCTTTTTTTGTCAATGCTAAATTATAATGAAGGATCAACCATACCTGAACAAAAAAAACGTCCATGCGTTTTTTAAACGTCCCTTTCAATTTTTAAGGGTTAAGTTATGGTAAAATGTGATTTCTTGAATTGTCACCATTTTTATTAAGCCTCGCAAATTAATGGATTTCGGTTTTATATGTAAACATTTTTAATTTAAATATCTAAAGACTGAGTTCTGGCTGTTTTAGATATTTTCCTTTATGAATTGTGATACAAATATTTTTTGTCCATCATGGTATGGGTATGGTACATTACTTTCACTTCATCTCACTAGCTATTTGAAATATCAAAATCAATATTAGGGGGTATTGTATTTAAATGCTCATAAATGGAATATCTAAAAAGGAACTCCTGAATTTTCAATAAAACATGTTTAAATTGATGAAATGTTTGGTGTTTCTTCCTGGTTGGCTGACTGTCCCATTCATTCATCAACGCAGAAAAAAAAACTATTGAAGATTTTGATTTCAAACTTTAACGACTTAATATGTGCATTATTTCTTATTCACTATATCTCACGAACTAATTCAGAAATCGTCACTGTTTGTGAATGCAAACATTTTTTATTGGGGTAAACTGAGTTATAATGAGAGGTAATACAACAACAAATACTCCCGTGCAACACTGGCCGGGTTGACTGTTATATTAAAACATAGTAAATTAATATGACTTGTCTCATTAATTTAAGATAATAAAATAAAAAATAGAATATGTGCACATTAAAGATTCTGTTTTATATGTACCAGTCCCTTACTTGTAATAGCCTTGACTGAAACTGACTACGAATGCATGTACTCCCACTAAATATCTTATATCTCCCGCAAATATTATAAACTCGACACTTCCATCAATCATTTTAGATAATTCTTATGTGATACACCATTCCCGACCTCCCCTTTGATTTTAATAATTCATCTCTGCAACCTCAGACGATGGATTTGATTCTAATTCAGGTCATTTCACATTATTCTTACGTTCCACCCTTCTCACCCTCAGCTCCAAGGGTACCATACCTCCATGTTATTTAAAGCATTGGCTGACAATTATCCACCTCAGCAACCCTAAAAACTATTTGTTTAATGCAAATTGGTCCTTTTCAATTACTTTTTCGTTTCATGTCATTTCCATTCCCTTTAGTGGATAAAAGAGTGTGTCATATCCATGGAGTCTGAATTAAGATTTAAACGATATCAGAGGTGACATCTTTCATCTCAGCGATTCCAAAACCTGAATTTGTAATTTTTGCTAATTTTTATACAATATCTCCTTTCCCAGGATTGATGGGGAGAACGGGGGTGATCATGGCCTTATGCAGAATCGGGGATGTCTCTATTCATTTCTATGACCCCGAAAGTAATGTATTCATCAACAATATCGGTCGATTTTGCTTATTTTTAAATTTCATCCTCTTCTCACCCCATCCCCAGGGGATGCTAGGAGGGTCTTTTTACCCACTGAAGCTGAATTTTGACTTACACTATACAGAACTCAGCAAAGTCAAAAATTGAGAATTGGTCACTTATATATTTTTATAACTTATAACAATTGGTATTTCCCGTTGCGTATATTTTGCAACCATGTACTCCCATTTACGTTACGGCATTACCTTCTGGGGTAATTCCGGTCAGAGTATTCAAACTTTCAGAATTCAGAAGAGGATAGTTCGGATAATTTGTAAATCTCACCCCCGAAACTCTTGTAAACCTTTATTCAAGGAATTAAATATCTTAACACTTCCCTGCATTTATATTTATGAAACGGTCTTGTTTGTTAAGACCGAATTACTGAAGCACCATCCTTGCTTATACGAAACAGTCTCGTTCACGAACACAATACTCGCAATAGGAATAATATTCATAGGCCTAGAGTGTCAACCACTCTTTGCCAAAAAGAACCGCATCATTCGGGAATCGTTCTATATAATTCCCTGCCCAAGAATATAAAAGATATTATGAAATTGAATATCTTCAAATCCGCGGTTAAAAACTACCTCCTGCACCAGTGCTTCTACACTGTAAAAGAATTTATTGATTTTATTAAAAGTTAAATTCGTCTTGTACTTTATCACGCCATTGCTGTAGCATTTTTTAAATAACTTATAACCATTTCAAAAACTATTTTCTTGCACGATTGTGTTGCCGTATGGCTCATATTAATTTAGTTTTATGTGTACTCAACTTTGGCACGGTTGTGTACATAAATTCTGTAGCCCCATCCTGGCCCGGGTTTTTCTCCGGATAGAGGCGGATTTCTTATACAGGTTCTCTAGGCTTTGTCTAGGAGCGTGTTTATTGTAACAATAAATCGTGAATTTAGTGTTTTTTCAACTCTTATGATTTTTAAACGCTATACTCAGAATAATCTATAGTTCAATAATAACATGTACATGTAAATTTACAAACATATTGACATTATATATGTATTATAACTCGCAGCTAACTTTTTATCTTATCTAGGAAATTTTGCTGAAATTTTTGAATCCGCCTCTGCCTTAGGGCCCTTGATCAGAATTGATGGGATGGTCCCTTGCTTGCTTCCGGAGAGTAAATTAGTTTATTGTCCTCCACATGGTCATACGCAGTCTGTACTGTTTTTTGACAATAAATTTATTATTATTATTATTATATCATTTTCTATAACTTTAAAATAGCATCCCCTTCCGTAGGAATATATATAAGGGTTGAAAGTGGATGTACATGTCATCGGGATTGTTAGTACAAGTTTCAGTGGCCCTGATAACTATAGTCCCAACACTAATAGCAGTCATTTCCGATTACTTTTATATTTTCTCCCTCATCCCCTAGATGATGGGTGTCCATTCGTTCATAGGGGATGATCGTAGATTTCAGTGGCATGAAAAATGTTACTTTTCACTTTAGCATCCTCATAAATGTAGTCATTACCAATATCGGTTGTTTCCGATTATTTTTCCCACCGCTCCCTAGGGGTGCAGGAAATGTGTTACCAACACAATGTTTGTTGCTAGATAGTCATCATTGTACCAAGTTTCACTGAAATTGCTTCAGGCATTCGAAAGTTATAGCACGCCATACATATATCCAATGTTATATATGTAGATAGATAAAAATTGTCCCTCCCAGGGAACACCACCTTAATGAAGCATTGTCCGTGCAGGTGGCGAGGGTTTGCGTGTACCAGTGAAGCTGAGAGTTATGCCGGCGGTAGTGTAAACCAAGCGGGATTGGTCTCAGCTGAGGTACCAGACGAAGTGTGTTCCACAACGACCTATCTTCCCCAACCAATCCCGCTTCCTTACCACCTGCTGCCTTGTAGGAGGGGGAGGGATCCCCAAAGGCTAAGGGAAGGAAAACCCCGACAGAAAACCAAGGGCACAAGAGGCTCGGAAAGGCGTGGGGAAGCCAACTCTTCTAGGGGAGTTAACCCTACACAAATCCCGGTCCACCAGGATGGAGGTCGGGCGTGAGGCTGACTACCTAGTCGCAGAAAAACTCACCAGTTACGGACCCTCAATATGTGCCTCGGAACTCGCAAAATGGTAAAAGACGACGAATACGGCAAATGAACATGGAATGTGAGATCACTGCGGAAAGAAGGTGCACAGCGAGTATTGCTGAAGCGAACCAAAGAAAATAACATAAAAATCGTGGCTATCCAAGAAACAAGATGGAATGACCATAATATCTGGGATACCAAGGAACATACTATCTTCAGTAGTGGGAAGGATCCAAGTGAAAAACAGGGAGGGGTAGCATTTATACTTGATAGTAGTTTTAGAGCAAATGTAATAGATTTTAGGCCAGTCCATAACAGAAATTGCGCTTTGAGAATATCAACTCAGTTCAACAACATCACAATTATTAACGTACGTGCTCCAACAGAAGAAAGTGAAGAAGAAATTAAGACTGTCTTCTACCATGAGCTTACCCAAATGATAGAATCCACCGCCTCATATGATACGAAAATAATACTAGGTGATTTTAACGCACAAGTGGGGAAAGAACTGACGTCTTGGAATAATTGGAAGACACAGCCTTCATGAAGAAACCAACGAGAATGGGGAAAAAATGATTCTTCTAGCATCGGGTCATAATATGATAGTCAGCTCGACATGCTTTCCCCACCGAAATATCCACAAAAGAACGTGGCATACACCAGATGGAATGTCATTTAGTCAAATAGACCATGTACTAATTGATATGAGAAGAGCAACAAACATCTTGGATGTACGCACGATAAGAGGAGTGGACTGTGGATCCAACCATTACTTAGTAAGAATTAAATATAGATGCCGAATAACATACTCATGCAAAGGTAATAACACTCAAAGTGCCAAATTCAATATAGGACACCTACAAGACATGAATACAAGGAAACAATATCAACAAATCCTTACCACGGCATTGACCACATGGAAGGGGAATGAGGAAGAACAAAGAAACGATGAAATAGAAGACCTTTGGAGGAATCAAGGATAGTGTAGTAACCGCAGCAGATGCCTCTCTCGGAAGCCCGGAAAAAAGAAATAAATGCGAATGGTTTGATGAAACCGTAATTGAAGAAAGGAAAATGGCTCTTACTAAGTATGTGGAGAGACCTACCAGAGCCAAGAAAAATACGCTGGATGAAGCAAACAAAAAAGCAAATAAAATATGTAAGAAGAAGAAGAGACAATGGATCAGAGACCACATGAAGCAATTAGAATTAAATGTAAAAGAAGCAAAACCAGCAGAAGCTTATAAAGAAATAAATACTCTGAGAGGAGGATTTAAGGCACGCACAAACATAGTTAAAGACAAGGATGGTAAGCTAGTGGGAGGAAAGCTTTTCTATTTCTCGGCTCTCCTCAACTCAGACAAGAGTCCTAAAATAAGAAGAATCCCGGGAAAGTGGACAGAATAAGGATGAGATAGAACAACCATCAACAATGAAAGAAGTGGAGATAGCCATGAAGAACCTTAGAAATAGAAAAGTTTCTGGGTATGACAATATACCAGCTGAACTAATTAAATATGGAGGAGATCAAATGGTGAACTCATTATTTGAACTAATAAGCGCGATTTGGAACAAAGAGAAGATGCCAGAAGACTGGACAAAACGTGTCATCTGCCCAATATACAAGAAGGGAAATAAATTAAACTGTCATAACTACCGTGGCATCTCATTACTATGTAATGCATATAAAATCTTCACAAGTATCCTGAGGGACAGAATTGAACAACGAGCTAAGAACCTAATAGGGGAGTACCAAGCTGCTTTCAGAAAAGGAAGATCCACGGTAGATCAATTATTCACCATAAGGCAAATCATGAAAAAATGTGGTGAATTTGGTATAGATGTTTACCAAATTTATGTGGACTATAAGCAAGCTTACAACTCTGTATTCCGAAGTAGCATAAGGAAGATTCTACAACACCTGGGCCTACCGGAAAAACTAATAAGGTTAGTAAATGTTACAATGATCAACAACATAGGATATGTGAAGGTGCAAACTGAACTGAGTAACCCGATTAAAATTGGACAAGGATTAAAGCAAGGCGATGGTCTGGCTCCCCTCCTGTTCAACCTAGTACTTGAATATGTCATAAGACATACCAACATCCAAAGGGGAGGAACGATACAACAAAAAATGGTGCAGGTGATAGGATACGCAGATGATCTCAACATAGCTGGCAGAAGGTTTAAGGAGGCAGTAGATACCCTAATCGAGATAGATAAAAAAGGAAAAGAAGTAGGGCTTCAAATAAATGAAGATAAAACCAAAGTGTTGATACAGGCAAAGAATTGGCCCACATCCAGACATGTTGAGGCAGCAGATTATAAATTTGAAAGAGTAAAGAAATTCTGCTATCTGGGTGCAATGATCTCTGAGAACAATGAGGAGAAGGAAGAGATCCAGAATAGAATCCTTTCAGCTAACAGCGCGTATTTCTCTCTCCTCCCATTCTTGAAATGTTGTGATGTACACAAGAAAACCAAACTTACGTTCTATAAAACACTTATTAGACCAGTGTTGACTTACGGCTGTGAGACATGGACGTTGACCAAATTCTCAGCTAACGCCCTCGACCTATTTGAAAGGAAAGTTCTTCGACGAATAATGGGCCCAATGAAAGACGGGGACCGGTGGAGGCAAAGATACAACCAAGAACTATATAGTCAATACAAGGACATAGCGGTCTCCATGTGGGTCAGGTTTAAGAGGCTGGAATGGGTAGGCCATGTTATTCGCATGTCACAGGATCGAATACCGAAGAAGCTACTCGCTGTGAAATTCGAAGGCGGGAGGTGAAGAGGGAGGCCACGGGGAAGATGGGAGGACATGGTGAGAGAAGATGCAATATCCCTACTCGAAGAACGAGCCTGGAGAAGAAAGTCTGACGACAGAGCGGTGTGGAAGGCGCTAATTGAGGAGGCAAAGGCCCGACAACGGGCTACAATGCCATAGGAAGAAGAAGATAAAAATTGTAGAAGAAAATAATATATAGGCTAATATTATGGTGTTTTATTAATATTCCACCTCAGTTCATAAAAAGATTAATTTTAAAATTGTGGACATATATCATAGAAATGTAAATTTTCCATCAATCTGTGTATTAGAAACACCACAATGGAAATGAGACACTTTTACAAATGACTCATGCATGGAAATAACATATTAACCACAGTAAATACTCTAGAAATTATATCCGCTTAAAGTACATGAAACTTAATTATTGTGAAAATGCTCAATACTAAATAAATGACTAAAACTAGTATTGAGCATTTTGAAAATGCTTAAAACTAGTTCTGGCAAAAGCGCATCTGCCAAAACTAGTTTTGGTCATTTTTTCCGTCCAATGGCTGAATTCAGGTTTTGTGCGTAACACATACATTCGTTTATAAAGATTTTAGATAGTATTAATCGAGGATTATCTAGCACTGTGTGCAATGTTACTGCTCTAGTCCAAATGTGCATCATTAATATTTTATAGAACTAATGATCTTATAATTAGTATAGCAAGTTCTGTAATCTTAAGTGGGGGCACTCTATCATTCCTAGCAAAGCTGAGTCTGAGTGAACTTTTTCCCCCAACTAAAATAACTACTCTGTTACCCACTCCCTGAAGTCAACTAGCGATGCTGCAACATTTCGAATAAATTGGGATAACACATCTAAAATGCATACACGAGCTGGGTAATTAGTAATTCCAATGGATTACTGATAACTCTTAAAGATCTCGATAAGGGCTGTATAATTTATGACAATGAATCTGAAAGCCTCACTGTCCAGTCACAAAACTGTTTATACTATGCAGATGCAACATAGGTATATGAAAACTCAAGTAAATAGCATATCTAAATTCTCTTACCTGAAACTTGACATACTCTAACCAAACATCTATTTTGCTAGGATCTTCTGTCAACGTTTTATTGAAATCAGAAGTTTTTTTTGACAGTTCCTCTTCCAATTGAAATCCTTTCCAGCCATCAGAAGGATCAGAAGAATTATTTCCATTTTTGTGTACAATTTTTTCCAAATCTTCAGGAACTACTAAATAATACCTCTCTTCCTTCTTTTTCTTTTTGCATTTCATGTAGGGATTACAACCCAGAACATTATAATTAACACGATAACTGAAACACAGGATTCTTTATAATATGTGATATTACATTATTAATTCAACCTTAAGACTTAAAGCTGTAAAAACTCACTTAACTTATAAAAGTAAATAAAAATTCTTCTGAAATCAAAATGCTATTTTCTGGGACATCTCAAAGGATGCTTTATATTATTTATCGCAAGATATTTAATGAAATGCATGAGGTGCATCACATTTTCATAGCACTCGCACAATAATACTCAAATGTTCTTGATATTAATCCTCAAGATATATCCCCAAAATTGCCAATAAATTTTTCTTAATTAAAATGAGAACTTAATTGACACGATGAAACACCAAAATATTCTCAACAACATGAATATAAACCTGAACAAAAAGTAGCTTACTGTAGTAATCTAAGTACTAAATATACCCCACAGCCATATTCCTATTAAATACATAATTTATTTCAAACAAGCAGTTAAAAACTGCGAACGACTGCATAGAGAACAATAAACTAATGTGCTCTTCAGAAACAAGCAGGGGCCAATCCCTTATATCCAATTGAAAGGTCTAAAGGGAATGGCAGATTTAACATTTCTGGCACAAGGCAGAACATGTAGTTATAAGAATAAAAATAGTTAGCTACTTGCTGTAAGATCTACAGACAATTCAACAAATTTGAATACATTAAATTGATGACCTAACGGTTTTTAACAAAAACATGTTAGGTCATCAATTAATTATTCTGGAAATATTACTAATTATATGTAACTATTAAATCTAAATTCAATATTAGTAATAATAATATTAATGACACTACTGCCCCTAGGCTTGAACCCAGTAGATCCAGATCAGGGATTTCCAACTGGCAGCCCACGTGACAAGTTTTTCCGACCACCAAAAACTTTTAGAAAAAGTTATGAAATGAATATTATATAGCTAGTTCAAAATATTAGAGATACTAAAATGGCTGTGAAATTTGTATCAGTGATATAATCCAACCATACTGTACAGAGTGGTCATTGAAATCAGAGAACAAGTAGAAAAATTGGTTAGATTGGTTCAAGAACTCATGCATTTCTCACTATGTCTTGACAAAAGAAAGTACTGAGTTGCTTGAAAGATAAAAGTAATGTTTTAAAAAAAAATATTAATTTCAGTTTGTCTTATTCTTTTAGACTCAAATAAATTTAAATAGTTGAGTGATCTTCAGTCAAAAATAATTTTTTCTTGGTTTAGAATTGTTTGTTTATTTTCAATTTTACTCCGTACATAATTGAATAATATTTTTTAAGTAATAAAATGATTAAACCTTCTTTAAAATTAAATTATGCATATTATTTCATACTTGTTCCTCTCTCTCCTACAAGCAGAATTTTATGAAAGTTAGCCTATTATTGAAGTACAGCATGCGATCATACCCCCCAAGTTTCCAATTTGGCCCTCAAACCCTTTACAACTTGGAAACCTAGTCTGGACATATATCCCCTTCTGTCCCAAGGAAATTCAGAGAAAAACCCATGCCAAGATGGAGCTTTCCCCTATCCTGAGAGTTTTCTAGAAACAACAGGGAGTTTCACAGATAGATAGTGTGTCAACTATATCACTCAGCCAATGTGTTGGTAACAATGTCCATGTCTGGATGAAGGTACAGTTTATAGGAATATCGAAAAATAATTATTGGCCTAAATATTTTGAAACTACCCCAATAAACAAGAAGTAGATAAAATTCTAAGAATTATACATATAAAGGAATACATAAAAAGGACATATACAAATTCATACAGAATGTAGCTTACTTTGGTACCAAAGGTCTGGTGAGAGTATTCACACTAAGATATCCTTTAACACCAACTTTGTCTTCACAAAAAGTTTCAAATTCATCATGAACATTTATCACACCAGCAGTTTTTTCTCTAGATTTTCTATATTCCTTATGTTTCTGTTTCTGTTTCTTTTTCTTTTTTTTCTCATGCCTGACTTCATTCCCTTCAACGTGAACTGCCTCAGTGACATCAGGCTGACAGATATCTGTACTTTTGGGTGCTTCTGAGGAACTTGGTAAAGGAATATCACATAAATTAACAGGAAAACTTTCTATGTTCAACCACGAAGGACGAGCATTATCTAAAACCAAGAACAAGAAAACCAACATAAATATTCCTTTGCTCCTTTCAGATTCAGTAAGCCAGGTTTTTGTGACCAGTGGGTTAAAATAGCGACTAGTTTAATTGTTAAGATTCTAACAATTAAATTTTTGTGCTGCTTCTGACATCTGAAGTGCTGTATTCTATAAGACCCCTGTCACATAAGAATAATAGAATGTATTTTCAAGTATAAGGAAAATATTATAACTTAATTTTAAAAATATAATGATGAAATGTCATGATCATATTTTTCTTGTTTTGAAAACATTGTCTATGATAAGCCTTTGCATTAATAAAGGCATATGAAATACAAGCTACAGTTACAATTTTTAAAGTGAGCATTAAGTGTTCAAATAATCATTTGAATGGTTTAATATGTAAACATTTTTCACCCAAGATTTTTAATGGAGAAAATGCTGTATAACAATTATTCATTTAAATTCATTAATGTTAGACAACTTTACTAGCTTAAAATAAGTTTTTTTCTTGTGGCTTTACGGCTTGCCGACACCGAGGTCGTTAGAGCTCTTAAAATACGTGGTTGTATTAGCAAAAAGTAACTGTCCATTCTGTCATTCAGCAGAACATGTATCTTCAAACTTATCAAAAAAATATCCCCATCTATGCAAGAGCTAAAATGAATAGAAAATTAGAGGCCAAAGTTAAGGAGTTGGTCCAACAAGGGTTCGAAAAAATAATTAATGTCATAATACTACAAATATTATTGCGGATTACGAGTACGACTCTTCGAGATACTGACAACAAAAATACAAACGAAAAAATTTACATCGAATTCAAATTGAAAACCCACCTCTGTTATCATTCTCTGAACAAGTAGTCTCACTAGAATGTTCTTTGTCAGATACGGCATATGCTGGAAACAATGCCATCGTGTACTGTTCACACAACTTTATCAAGTCGATTTTTCACTTTCATGCATTTTGATCCGTTTTGCTCAAACATTCAAGTTTCTAATTCTTTACATCCACATTCACACTCTTCACACTTCCACCACTTCAACGATGTTTCAACGTTTTGCTCGTTTTGCCACTACTGTCATCGATAGCTTTTATTCAAGTTTAGGTGGATACTATCGATATTTTATGCGATCGAAATGAATTGATAGAAATCGAAATCCTTAAAATGCTCGCATTTGACCATATGCATTTGACATAGGTTATTGTTATTATTATTATTATTTATTCATTGTTAGTGAAGTTATTGCAGTGAAACTCTCATTGTAATTGTTTTGTGGCAAGGTGCATTAAAGTATCCAAATTCTCAAAAAATACTCAGTTTTCATGATACCATCGATACCATCGATATGATGTTTGTTTAATCTACGAGTAAACTGATAATGCCAAAACACAAGATGATTGCCAAAAGTTGTCCTAAATGCAGCCTTCAGGTAATGTGGTTTTATTATTATTTCTAGAAATTTAAGTACAATATTGGCGGTAGATGTAGATTTAAGTTAATTTTTTAATTCCGTACTTGTGTTGTTTTGAAGAGTAATTAATGATTTCTTCAGATGCCCGTTGCCTGCAAAGCTTGTCCGTGTGGGCATGCTTTTATAACGGGGAGACGAACTGGAAGCACCAGCGATAAAGATGATGGAATTCCTAAAAGAAGGAGAACTGAGCGTGTGAAACGAGAAAAACCCAATTACTATGATGCTTTAGAGTACGATAAGCAAATGAAAAAGGTGGGTTAAAATTGTGATGTTGATTTTGAAATGTCTTGTTTATGAGATACATTTTTATTGCGTTATTTTCTGTGCAATAGCTTCAGAGAAGGAGAAATAGGAGTAGTACAGAAGATCATACAGAGCAAGCAGATGATGACCGGCATCGTTTGAAGAAAAAGCGTAAAAGAACTCTGAAATCTGATAAAGATCAGGAAGAAGATCACATGATGAGTAATCTTTCTCCTGAAAAGGGATATAAATGTTCCTTAATTCTCTCAGAAATAAACAGAAAAATGTGTGTCACATCTTGGAGAGCATAACTTGTCTTAATTGTTGTTGGTGAAAGTGACCCATTATTATTTTAAATATAATAATTTAACATAAAGTTTATTTTGAGAGTTACTTTGCAATATTGGACCAAATGCAGAATGTGGTTCATGACTTTAGAATCCTAACCCGCAATTTTCTCATTTCCTTCTGCAAGTGCTGCTCCTCCAACATCGCCTCCGATGCACTTGTGCTCCGATTTTCTGTGTAATGTCATTTCTAGGACTTGTTAACCTAACATCCCCGAGTGTGGACATCATTGAATCTGCTGAACTGTCTTTAATTTATTCATATTGAATTTCATTTTGAACTATATTTTGTTTATACCTAAAGAAACCAGCTTAACCTCAACTATTATTTCAATCAAAACCAGGTAGGCTGAGAGAAAAATAGTAGTTACAATTTTTCTCTATAATTTCCATTAATATGAAGTTTTCCTTTAACCTTGCTGGGACCACATTCGTAAGTTTTGTGGCAATATCTTTGGATCTTTATTATTTTGGTGTAGAAAAATGAGTTTGCTCATATCAAGGTAGAAATTTTGTCAAATATACATGAGTTAAATAAGAATTATAGTTGTATGATTAGGAATAGTAGACGGAAGAAAGCTGTTGTAAGATAGTTTGTGCTCACAAAGTGTGGTTCTAATTTTAACTTTCAGATTGAGTTGATAGAACATAGTGCAATTGAGTATTGTATGTACCTGTTCAGAACTCCTTTTTTTATATGTTGAGTTTTATGGATGTATAAATGAAGAAGTCATAATTGTAGTCAGAGAATCTATTCATATTGTATTCTGTAGTCTCTCTCTCTCTTTTTTTTAGAAATACAATAAATCTTATTATTCCATCTTGTGTTTTGATTACTCATATCTAAAAGCAACTATCCAGAGTTTTTGCAAGGTAACTACAGTGTATTTTGGTAAACTTGATAATTCAAGAATTATTATTAAAAGTTTTTTAAAATGTTACATTTTACCTATTTTGTAGTGTGAAAAAATTTGGCATTGATATTTTATAGATTTCCTCCATTTAACTCTGCCTTTTAAAGCACCCTTCCTAACTGATATTTTTTGTGTTCTTAAAGCTTCAAAAATATGCCTTGTTATTGTGGTTTCATGTTTTATAACTCAAAAGTTGCCTGAAAATCCCTTTTAATACATCATACCTTGTCACGAATGGGCCAAGAGTGGGTATGAAAACTGATTTAGTCCTAACTTCTGAAAACTACTTAATACTCTTCAATTATTCAACTCTAAAAAATAGATTTGGTTGTACACTTTTGTGCTTATTCACCCAGCCATTCCAGAGATAGTTCTTTTGTAGCTTGATGGACAATATTGAATTAAGATTGATTAGAAAAATGTAAAATGTTATTTTGTTCAAAAGATTTTAGGAAATTAATATAATTCTCAAAAGCAGAGGAATAACAAAGGTATGTGACAAGCTCATAATTGTTAATTATTGAGGTAATAAAGGATTGTTTATTATTCAAATTTATTTTAAGTGACTGTACCATTTAATAACTAATTAAAGAATGATACACACATATTTATGAAATAAAGATTAATAAGTAAAATATGGTAAAATGTAATGAAAACTGGGGGGGNTAATCTCTTTCTGTAAACATAACTAATAATGTTTTTTACGTAGCACATTTCTGGGAAACTTATTAACAATCATAATGTATTTATGTAGCAACAGTTAACAAGCCAGATTAATCAATTATGTGGGATGTAATTAAGGAATGTCATCCTTAATTAAATATACATGCTTAGTTGGTAGAAATCACAAAACAAATACTAGTTTCTATTTGTTCTTTTCTCTATAAGCAGTCAATTAAATAATATAAATATTTACATTTATGATATTAAGCGTGTAATAACCTCTTTTTCAATGTGCTTTTTTTTATTGGGCTGAGGTTTTAAGCCATAGGTGTCAACAAGAAAGTCCAAATTAAATGACAATATTTTTTATGGCTTGTTATTTTTTTCCATTGCTTCCTCCCTCCTCACCCATCTTATTGCTCATAAGCTTTACAAAGGAAATGTTGGCAAGTGAATTTTGATTTGTTTTTTAAGAGACACTGCAGAAAACCTCTACCCAATCAACTATCATAGAGGTAAAAACTCAAGTGCAAGTTACAAGGATATAAAATATTCATTAATACTTGTTCAAATACAAAAAAAGAACTTTTTAATTGTAAGAAAGAAAATTCATAAAGTCAGCTTTGTTTTGGACAGGAGTTCGAGTAGGTCGGCCCAGACCTTTGCGACTACCTGGCCGGACTTTAATTTCCAACACAGCTGGCCCTTCCACCATTTTCAACCATTTCACTCCCTCTGTCACTTCTGTATCTGATTCTGCTACTTTTCCCTGAAAATTATGTAGAATAATTTCTTATTGTTTCTTCTTTTTTTCATTTGTAAAATTTCATGGTCATAAATCAAACATATGAAAATGAAGAACGAAAGCAGAATTGTTGTTAAATGTATCAATTACTAAAAAATTATTGAATTTAGGAATATTTATACCTGTTTGTACCCATTTCCTTTAGCTATTTCCAAAAAACTGAAGTTGTCTTTTTGAGCAACGGTACTCTGACCACCTACAGAGTCGTGAGCTCCATTATTGAGGATAATATGCTTGAAGTTTTTAGCATTAGATTGCCCTATTATTGATATAGCACCCATGTGCATAATAACAGCACCATCCCCATCTAGACAGAACACCTGAAATTAAATCAAATATCTCATTCAGAAATAAAAAAGAAATTATTTGAAATGAAAAATTACTAGTGAATTTGCATACAGAATTTTCTTTGACTTTGTGTCTCATTTTAAAAATGAACAGAAAGGTTAGCAAAACCATTTACAAATCTTAAAATGTTGTAGATCAAAGATAAGTTATATATATATAATTAATAATTTTTTGTTTATTTTATTATTGACTTACTTCTCTTTTTGGTTTTTGTAGTGCAATTCCCAGGGCAATGGTAGATGCGTGACCCATTGATCCAACCGTAAGGAAGTCTCTTTCATGCCCTTGTTCTTTCTCATTCCTATACTCAAAGAGTTCTCGAGAAAGCATCCCTGTTGTACTTACTACTATATCATATTCACCTAATATATCTACAATGAGCTTCACAGCATTTTCCCGAGTTAGGGAAAATCTGAAATACATTGGATATAAGTATACAATGAACTTCTATGAGCACAAGAATTCTATGTGAGTTGGGTTAAAATTTAAAGAGCAATATTTATAAGGATTTCTATAATACATCATATTTCCTGCTGTTCTACTTCATATATGTAGATTACATTTGAACCCCAGAATTTTAGGCTAGAAAAAATTAGGCATCTAAATAAGTGATGAAGTGTATGCTGTGTTTCCTTACAAAAATATGTTTCAAGAAAGCTTTATAAACTAGTTTGAAAGGGAAACAATTAGTGACAATGTGAAAGAAAATATTGGCAGTGTCATGACTATATAAATTGATGAACAGTTTTAGAAAAATTATCAAATGTATGTGATAACGATGTATATGATGCCTGTCTTAAATTTTTATTATGTTTACTGAATACTGTGGTATGTTTTTTTTTCTCGTCAGGTAACGATGTTCTAAAAAAGCGGTGAATGTCAATTTCATCTGAAGAGGACCCAAATAAGGGTCAACATGTGTGCTTAAAATTAAAAGAAAGAGAAAAGGTCTAAAAAAGGGTCATTAAATTGAATAAATGCACCTTAATAAGCTTAACAAAAAATAAGATAAGGTAAAAAGGAACAAATTTTTAATTTAAGACATAAAAATAATATAGTCTAAGCTTCTCAAATACTTCATAAAGTGTGTTTTTTTAGCAATATAAGATAGAAAATACTATAATCGAGGAAGTGGTCCATGAAGAAGAACATTTGGAGTGAAGAATCATGTATTTTAAATACTTCATAACTAATGTTTAATAATAATGATTAATATACTATTATAATATTTTTTTGTATATTATTGTTTGCTATACTATTATTTTATTATGTTTCCTTAACTCCCTTGTGTTGAAGGGGTCGGGTATGGTGGATGAGATAATGCCTCTTTTGATATGTCGGCAAAATTACATGTGCTGGATGTCCTTCCAGACACACCTCCTCAAAGCAGGTGATAAATGAATAACATGAGGGCGAATGATGATGAATGAATGTTGTGGTGGAATGATTGGCAGGGAACTGGAGTACCCCGAGGAAACCTGCCACGAACCCCGCTTTATCCACCACTGTGAGTTCTACTTGGATCAGACATGGTTTGAACCAGTATATGCTTGGCACTGCGCCACAGGTCGCCCACACATGTTATTATTGTGAACAAATAATTTTATTCACTGTTTCATTTACATTCAAATGACATTAAGACATAATTTAGAATAAAATAAAAATTGAAGGTACTATTGGATTTATTTTTCCATTACTTACCGTGGAGGTGGCATTTTCAGTTTGAAAGGTAAGAAAGTTTGTCTCCTCACCAGGAGAGCATATGGACTCCTAAATTCATCCATGTGTTTCTTGGCTGCTTGCAAAGTCTTAGTTGCTCCTTCTATGTAATCAGGCAGTGTTGCATATTTGATGCCCAGGGTATCTTAAATTCAGAGAAAATAAAAGAATTATTGAAATGAACTAAAGTTGGGATCTCCATAGTGTGAAGTGAAAACTGGAAAAAGGAATCCTTATTCATTTAAAATTACATTTGCTCTGACTGGAAAAATTTTGTAGAATAACAAAGAGAGAATAAATGCAAGCACATGATAGTTTACTATTAGTATATATTCATGAAAGTTATTAAGCAAATTGAAAAAAAATTGAAACTTTATGTTATTTATGATTAGGAAATGTGTTACACTTCTCTTGAATAACTCTCTGTTAACCAACACAACTTATATCATTAAGAACAAAAATAAATACCCAGCAATCCTGAGGTTACATGTCCTTGAAATAAATGTTGTGGCTCATCACGTTTGCCAGGTTCACCTCGCCATCCAATTAATAGTAACATGGGTATTGAAAAAACCTCATGTGCAGCAAGGGAAACCAGAGGATTTACTGTATTTCCTAGTCCAGAATTCTGAAAGAATATGCAAAATATATCTGATTAGATTATATCTCTGCAATGCAATTAACATCTAATTTTGGAAAGGAATATTCTAAATTTAAAAGTACTTCAAACTTTTCCCATTGGAAGAAAAATAAGAAATACATACAAAATATTACAGAGTCTTCCTCAGATAGTATTCAACCATAAGCATGAAAGAAGAGTGTCATGTAGGATTATCTCACAAACATAGCAGTCATCATCTTGATAAAAATATGAGGATCATACCTGTAAGTACACAAGACTAATTTTTCCAGTTGCTAGATGATACCCTGCTGCAAGACCAATAGCATTACCTTCATTAGCTGTTATGACATGATTTTCTTCTCTTTCTGTGCTAGCCATGAATGCACAGAAGTCTGATGTACAAAAATAATAAATTACAGCAAACAGAGCTTTCCAACAGTCCATATAAAGTAAAAGAATGTATCATACCTTTTAGAAGTGAATCAGGAACACCACAGAAAAAATTTATTTCTATATTTCTGAGAGCATTGTAAAAATCTGCTGGATCAAGGAAATCACGAACCAGTTCAGTTAGATGGCCATGCTCTTCATTTCTTCGAGTTTGTTCTTGAACTTGCTAAAGTAAAATATGGTTAATTTCACAGATAATGTAAATTAAGACATACAGACTTAAAGTGGATATAAAAATGACCAAATACTAATTGGAGCAATAAGGTCTGATATTCAAGAGAATCAACAATATACAAAGTAAAGTGCTTTCAGATATATTTAATACTCACTGACTCTTGAGATGAATCAAACATACAGTGAGATACAGATATCTGTCTCACATTTGAAACACGCTTATTAATAAATTTTGATATCATTTGAAAACAATATCGAGCAGATCCAGACATATTGAATCAATTAATTTATCTTTCTTTTAAAATATTAAGTATAAACCAATTAATGTATTTTATTTCTGAAAGAAAAGAAAAGGATAATATTTTATGTGTGCTAATCTTGATATCTACATTATCAAAAACTTTGTATCCTGATAAATTTAATGAAGATGGGATTGGAAAGACCTAAGAGAAATGTTTAAAAAGTTCATAAGACAAAATAATAAAATTTGGAATTTTTACCCTAAATAATAATTTAATGAGTTTTCTTAAATTCTTTATATCTAATTAATTTTTCTTAAAATATTTTTGAGAATTCTAAGATGCTCTCTAATTAAAAAAAAGGATGAAAATTGCTAGACCGGTTTAAAAATTGATCTCATTATGTAAATCAGTCGGTTACTAAAAGAGAAAGAAGCTTGAGCATTATTCTCTGGTGGCTTATATAGGAAACGTGTGGGATAATTTGAATGGTCTGGTACACAAGGTTATCAATGTGACCTTTGTGATGATTGACCTGTTATGAGATAATGATTCTGTGTGAATTATAGAGTAGTATAAAAACAGACTGAGGATAAAAACAAGTAATTCAAGTTGAACTTGAATTTTTATTCCATCACTCATATTATTTATCAATTATTGCTAATAGAATAATTGTTTATCGATATGAACTGCAAAGGTAATTAAAATAATATAAAATACATTTGACTATAAAGTATTATAAGTTTCAAAATGTAATAAAGTGAAACTACACCTATTAAGTATCATGGATTTCACATCCAATGTACTTAAAAAAATTCATTCATTGTTTTAAATATTACTGCAGAATTGATGAAGATCTCTTCATAAAAGACATTTTCACAAAAGCATATGTTTGGAAATATAAAATTCAAACCTTCTGTGTTTTTAAACAAGTAGTTCTTGGGAATGATGCATTTTTGCAATTTAATGTTTCAGTGGTTCTTTGTGTCTTAAATTTAAAACTGCATATTATGACAAATCATTAAATACATATAAAATATCAATTATTATGAAATTATATCAAATATTGTGATATGTGAACATTCAAAAATATACTTAATCTTGTAATTATTTACTTTATTTTTTTGAACTAAAGTTAGGAATATAGTTATGCATTAACTCAAATGCCATGAATCACACAACAATGATCTTTTTTAATGTAGCAAAACAACTGGGATATTAGTAATTTGTAATTTGGAAATTCAAGCAAATTTTGATTCTGCATTTTTTGCATAAAAATAATGTGCATCATTTGTTGTGTTTTTCAAGTGAAAGGCAGTCGCAGATTGTGCTATATATTTACTGCTGCAATTTATAAGGTGTTTAACTGAAGCAGGGATTGTAATAAATATATTTGTGTGATGTAGATGGATGCAATTATGTCAAAATAACTATCACAACTACTTCTAGTGTATAGCTGTAAAAATGCAAATTACCAAATTTGAAATGAGTAGGAAATGGAAAAATCAATGGAACAGAGTGTGCCAAATACCAATATTAAGGCAAAAGAAGCACAATAATTACTAGACTTATCTCTCAGGTTCAAAGGATGAGAATAATGTTTAAACATTTTATCATAAAATATTATAACAACATTGTTTATTTTTTGTATTTAATGATATTATATCCATAAATCAAAGATATGTACATGTTTATACTATTGTATTTAATTAGAATGTTTCATCATATTTAAAAGAATGTTTCACATGTAATATATCCACAGACTCAGTTGACACGTATTATGAATAAATTTTACATAATATATCTAATAAACTACTGATTTATATGCCATTTGATCGAAAAGAAAAGGAAGAGTTGTACTTCATTTATAAATAACAATATTCAAATAATATTTATAAATAACAATATTCAAATAATACTGATTTCATATTTTATACACAGAATATATATATTTTTCTGTGTATATAAATATACACAGAATATATAGTTTTTATTTATAGAAATAAAGTTACAGGGTGACAAAATTAAATTTATTTCTTTATTAAACTTAATTTATTTTGGCTACCAATTTATTAAATGTAAATAAAATTTAGCTATTAAAATTTGTATTCGACCTATCACGTTAGAATAAGTAACACAAAAGTTAATTTTCTATTCATAAACATGTATCAATATGTTTTGGTCTTCTTTTTCATGTGCTATGATTATATTGTTTCACTGATTCAAATACAAAAGCATTTCCTTATCATGAATGTTGACTCACTGTTAACTTTATAAACTTTATTTAGAAACATATTTTAACAAATTTAAAATAAGTTGATTTATTTCAATATAGATAAATAGTTACAGAATCTGTAAAATATAGAAATACACAAACATTACACATGCTTACTGAGAGAGATAATTCACAAGTTTTGTTTCCATTAATTAAATCCAAAATATTAGGGTACTAAAACAAAAATATCAGTTACCTTTAGAGAACCGGTTCTTGGAAATTTGGGATATCATCACTGAATGACAAGGTATGATGCACAAAGCTTTTACTCCATGAAATGCAAGTCATAAAATTAAAAAAAATATATAATTTCCCAATACTGTAATTTTTTCTTAGAATTATTTACTTATATATTGTAGAGGAGAATAGATGTCTCTTGTAGTTTGGGAACAAAAAAAATCTCTTAAAGTAGGTTTATTTCTTTCTGCATAAATATATGCTTTTCTCAATAATAATGATTTTTTAAGGAATAAGATAGGCTACAATAAATTCCCGATTGTCCGCATAATTTTATTGCGCGACCACAGCGGATAACTGGATTTCGCGGATAAGTCGTAAAATTACAGAACGTAAAACTTCAGTACGTAAAACACATACTGAAATCTCTTAACTGAAATTACGAATTATTACGTTTAAATTTTCTTTTTAAACGCTATTAATGGTGTACGAAAGTGAGCTTTGAGAGATTTCCAGCATTTCTTCGTAACTATTGACTTCTTTTCTCACAATATGATAACGTTTAAGAAAAAAGTTATATGAAAAAATAACAGATTCCATGCATTCCTAATTTTTTGTTAAATTTCAGTCAAAATTCATCTGTGGACTGCGAATAATCGGGAGTAACTTGTAGTTTACATATATTTATTGTCTGTAGTATTGGCAAATCCTTCAACTTCGGTCAGGCTAACCATTACCATCAAATAAGATATTGACTGCTGCAAAATCTGCAAAATAAATTCGATAGTTTCAAAGTTTTCATTAGCTATATCATCGGCAGATTCTAGGTGCAATTAACAAACAAAATATTCTCTTCAGAAATGAGGTATCACTACATATTTGAAATATTAAGGAACCGTTGTTGCCAAAGTCTGTCATTTGTGGGACGGAAAAGAATAACTGAGATATAATTTGTCAAAAAATGAACGATTAAAGATAGCGATTAATCGATTTCTTTAATCGCAGAACTTCCATTCACCAGCCCACACCTATCATCTGATCACATGTATGGTGTCGGGATTTTTAGAAGAATTCTTGAAACTCACAAGATATATTGCGGTGAAAATAGGGGTTGATCACATGCGGGAACTAAATATCCGCAGATTTGTACGCGTGAATTTGTTTTATTTATTTACAAATACTCTTTGTAAATTACCATTGATGTATGTAAGTAAGAAAAAAAATTAATATCGAAAAATAACAACAAAAATAATAAAAAAGCAAAACAAAAAACAACTTGGGTAGTGCTCTTGGAACCATCTTAGAGAATTCGCGAGCCAAATTTTAAATCTCTAAGTTTAGAAAAAATACTTAAAAATTGAATACAGTAAAATCTGTCTATATTTTGGAAAAATATTTTGCAGGTCCATACTGACCTACATTAGAGAACACGTGAGCTGAATTTCTAAGCTATGCGTCTTAAAGTCTGCGTTAAACGAGATAAAAGAAACAAAAACCCCTGCAACGTTCAAGAAAATATGTAAAAAGAATTTAGAAAAAATCACTAGTAGTGCTCTTTGACCCACCTTTTTGAACTCTTGGGACAAATTTCGAAGCTCTGAGCGTTTTGGTCTCGTCTGACACACACAACACAAAAGAAACACGTTTAAAAATTAAATAAAGAAAATTCTATATGAAATTTCAAAAAACTGTTTGGAGCTCTACACGGACACAATAGTTATCACATTTATCTGAAAAGTCAAAAGTTGAAGACTGTAATTCTATGTTTGTATCGTCAGATAGGTGAGACTGCATATTACGCTACATGTTATCATTTCCCATTGTCTCCGAGATGATGCCGCAAGCAAAACACTGGCTTATCTGGTCAAGTACTCAAAATAGAATGTAGGGTATGAGAGACACTTCTTTAGAAGCCGCGTTTAAACTGGAGTACACAGTTAATACACTAAATTATTGAAATTTGTTGAAAACTTCAGTTTATGTCGTTTTTTACAACTAATTTGATTTTCAATTAGTAGATCAAATGAAGTTGAAAGCTTTTGTTACAAACATGTAAACCACATTCTAGGTTTTGGAACTTCGTTTACAACATTCCATCGTTACCCCTTCTCCAATAGGTGCGCTCCCTTCTTACTGCGCGACCAGTTAGTTAGTGGTAGACTGTGATGTCTTGTACGCCTACTGTTGATGTGGTGAGTCCAGTGCGAAATGTTGTCAACAAAAATTAAGTCGCGTTAATATTTTGTTTACAACATTTGTCGTCAGTTACTGTGTCTAACAAGTTAATCATTCGAAAATTTTAAAACATTTGTTTAAAATTTTTCAGTGTAAACGCACGTCTACACTTTAAGGTGGGTCTAGCGCTGCAAGTTATTCAAATCACTGATAAGAAAAATTGTTTACTTTATTTTTATTATCATTGTTTAATACCATTATAATTGTAATGATAAAAAACTAGAAACATTATTTAATTTCTATCTATCAGTTAATAGTACGGTATATACATTATTCATGAACTCTCTTGACTCGTTTGAAATTCACAAGAGCACGTGAACACGTAGCAGCCGAGCGACATTGTTTCGTGATTTATGCACTGGGAAATAGTGAAATATCTTTTTGTACTGTCCGGTGACATACAGATAAAAGTGATGCTAAAATACTGCGGAAAATGTACTACTTATCAAAGTAAACTTCCATCACTTTCGTGATTTAAAAGTTGTTTCTCGGAAATACGTGCTTCCTCTATAAGACGCAATGTAATTACACCATCAATTATAATTGCAAATATTTCATTTAAATGGCCGGTGAAGTATGTTTTTCTAACGTTGACCCACAATAAGTACGTCACTCTGTTTATTTATGCCGATTTGAGATATTTTAGTGATTTAATTCTACCTACGCTAGTATTTAAAGTGTTAAATATCTCAGCAGTATTTGAAGAATTCATAAGATAAAACTTGAAAAGAAAAATCAGGATATACACACCTGAAACTTTACCAAGTACTTTTGTGGAAAACAGATGTGATTCTGGACAAGTGAATATTTATGTATGTGAACTACATTTCTGTCGCATCAAAAGTGCGTCGTTACATAGACCTGTCTACGGGTACGATATTTTAGAGATACTCCATTGATTCGTCGGCAAAGATAAATGCTCGTATTTACAAACACTGAGAGGAGTCGGGAGCAGAAGTGCTTTGACCCCTTCAACATATACTCAATCATCTGACATAGGAACTTCATACAAACGTGTTATTTTAGTGATCATGTCTGAGATTAAATTGTCCTTCACGGATCTCCTTGTATGAATCGTACAACGCATAAGTCACACTTCATTAGCCGATTGCTCATTATAAATGAAATAACAAGAAGAGAGGTGGTCCTATAAAAACAGTTACAACTTTTTCAAATCAGAAGAAACTGCTTTCACTAGAACCACTTTTCAGTTTGAGTGGTTTGATTTGATGATTCAGACACGGAATAGCTTCTGTCGAGACAAAATGGTTTCTTGGATGAGAAAGCAATATTTGCTATTCAGATAAGTAGTATAATTTTATGGACTTGTTTCCGTTGTTTTTACATGATTTCTAGATTTTTTAATGGAGTGTAATGGTATTCTTAGTTTCATTTTCATTTTACACATTCTTTCCGAAAGGGAACACAAAAATTTACTTAACCTTCACGAAAATATTAAATAGCATGTGATCTAAAAATTCTCATTATTTTTGCAGTTTTGTGAAAACAATTCGTTGGATCAATTTTAATATTTCAAATATGATGTACACCGATGCTTTCTTATCCTCAAGTTTCAGAATTTCTTATCAATTATTTTTATAGTTCTTAAAAATTTGATGTACCTTTGCTAATTTTGTTATCTTTTTCAAATATTAAAAAAAACACCAGTATTACTGCTAAATCACGCAAAATACGTGTTTTGTACTGCCAAAACGTTCAAGCATATATTTTAAATTATTTCAGTATATTTGAGACGAGAGACGTTTTCAACTTACACTTGTTAAAGTTGGCAAAGAAACTGGTACAAAGGCTCCCGCTGTTAGATAAAATGGATGATTTGCTTTCATGGCCATCATAAATACTGTAGATTTGGAAAATTTGGGTGAATCCTCCCAATTAGACTCGTAGACTGCTGAACGAATGTTCTCCGCCTAAATAAAAAATTCATATTTTTAATTTCCTGACGTATTAGCTGAGTATAAATGACAGATTTGGTGTTGTCTACTAGTACAATATTTATCCAAATAAAGTACTTTCGCCAGCTTAGCTGGTATCTTCAGTCTGACAATGCCAAGTATCAAACGACAAATGTCTGCATTGGCTTGGCAATGTCTGATACTTCTCATTGTCAGACTGAAGATGCCAGCTTAACTGGCGAAAGGTAAAATACTCCTGTCTATATTGAAGTGGAATACATCAAAATATTGAAGTAGTATTCGTGGACGATCGAGATTCACTATTTACGATTTTTTACTATTCGCTAGTAACTGACTGTTAATCACGGATATCTGTACATCTGGTGAAAAATATTTCAAAGATGATTATCTTACCGAATTAATAGTTTCATAAAATTAGCATTTAGCGATACACTTTCTAGAGTTAAAAAGTTGCCAAAAAAACGTGAAATGGCAATAATAATAATAATATAAAATAAGGGTTGTTAGTTTCATTAAGTTGAATTTATGGATCACTTTCTTGTTTCCTAAAACCATAATTTGTCAATTCATAACGTTGATCTTATATTCTAGGAAACACAATATTTCACCCAAATGTACATAACATTGAGAAATATCACACATCGAAAATATTTTATTTAGAAGTCTATTCGTATTTGTGCGAGACTTAACATAACGATAATTATTATACGAACAACTTTACGAGATTTCTACTTATATTTGCAGTATTCGGAATGTATTATAATTGTGAAAATTTCCGATAGAGAGCCCACAAAGCTATTTCCACCACAAACGATTTTTTACGAAGCGGGAAAACTATGTAATGACATTTAAAATCCTAAGAAATGAGCACTTTGGAAACTGAATATTTTGTTACCAACCATCATAAAATATCAGGAAAATATTTTCTTTGGTTTCGAACGAAAGAAAGAAAGAAAGAAAGAAAGAAAGAAAGAAGAAAAAAATATTGAGGTACCTCATTTTTGACATTATCCACATACTACAATCGAATGAAGGAGAAATACATTTTAAGAGACAAATAGCTCAATTAAAGCAGTCATTCAATAACATGTTTTGCACCATGTTTTTCTTTTAATATCTGATTATACAACAATATGCGCATACCTCAGCTATGCTGTACATGCGAGATATATTACTACGTATACAAAATGTGTTTGGAAATGAAACATAATAAAAAATAAAAAGGTAATAGAAGATGATGTCAAAATATCAATATAAATGATTACTAAACATTGGTGAAAAACATATTTGTTCTCTTTGTTGTGTTTTAAAGCAACATAAACATTCAGCTATTAAGAATTAATACGTCAGGATGTTTTGTTTTTCTGTGTCTCTTCGAAAGTGGGCTTATATACCGGACATTGTGAGAAGCAAAAAAGTAGTTGCTGTCTCATTCCGTATGAAATTAATAATTTCTACCTCGTAAGAAATCGAAAATTGAAAATCATGTTGTCTAGTAACAAGCCTACTGACAAATGGAGGTTACCTCTTTTGTTAGGTGGTGCCCGAACCAACACAACCAAGATAACTGACTGACTAAGAAAAGCCACACAATAATCATTTTCACTAATCGAACATCCATAACTGAAGTCTGCCAAAACTGCAAACACAAAGAACAAACATAGATTAAACGTTATTTGGTAACGAGATCATTTCAAGGTAGTTTTAGACATTTTAAAACAGAAAATATTTTTGGTTGAACTCAAGTAAATAATCAAATAAATCAGATACAAAACTAGGATTCTTCATTCGGATACCTGGAATAAGAATGTATATTTTGGTGAGTTTAATATACGAATTTTCCCTTTTGATCAAACGTCATTTGACAAACTATTGCGTAAGAACGAGGGCTCACGAGTAGGTTACGTTCCCTGGATATCATTCTTATGCGAACACTTTATTTTTATTTAATTGTTTATCCATATAGCGTTGTCATGAATGACGACTGACGCATTCATTAACGCAGAGCAAAAATTATTATAGATAGAACATGAAATTTGACAGAATGTAAATTTTATACCTAAACTCATTACGAGGGGATTTTTCGGAACTCCGATTTTAAATAGGAGAAACAGGATTAATTGTGACTTTTTGAATTTTCACTATTTGGACTATATTACTAGGTAATCTTGGATACTCACGATGTCGTGTAGTGAGTAAACTCTCAAACTGAGCCTTACTAGCACTCGTTACCGTGGTCCTAAGATGGCCTAATCGAGAATACAAACAAAAAAGTTGGATGGACGGTCAATATTAGTTGAGCGTAAACAAAAATACTTGGGACTAACAATTTCGAAATATTTGCATTCAATAGACAAAAGAAAAACTCTTGGACTAACTAACTTGGAAAAACTAAAACAGAGCACATTAATAGGAACGAAAATCATTAAGGTACAACTAAGTCTAGGGTCCAGGGACTGAACTTTCCAGGTCCCGGATTCGAGTCCCGGTTCTTCGCAATTTTCACTTGACCCTAGACGATGCAAATTTCCCTCCCTCGGAAGTTGTGAGTTCAAAATTACATCCGACACGTAGGTACCGGATATAAGTGCTTTTGACGAAGGGTCTGTGGTCACTTACACTATGGTCGTATGGGGTGTGACACAGGTTCACCGGATCGGGCCAAGCTGATGTTTGTATGGGTTTTGGAAGCGGTGGGGTTGCAGCAAAGCTGCGGCCAAAGTAGGAATCTCGTGTTCGAGTCCCGGTCCGTTGTAGTTTGCACCAGGTTGAAGACGATGCTATTTTATTCTTATCTTAGGAGTGCTGAAATTTTTCAATCCGCCTCTGCCTTAGGGTCCTTCATTGGAAATGATTGGAGGATCTGGTGAATAAACCAGTTTATTGTCCTCCACGTGGTCATACGCAACATTTTTACCCCATTTTGACAATGAATTAATTTTTTTATTTTGCATGCGATTCAAAATATGATAAATGTAAAATACATGAAATGGACATCGCAATGGTATCTACGAGACGAGATGATCTTAAGATAAGTTGAAGAAAATTGAAACCAGTATAAATTGAAAAAACAAATGGTTATTAAACATTATTTTATCTACATTGAGTCATATAAGGTAATTTTTTATATGTTGATTTTTCAATGAACTGCTTTCGCTGTCTACTACGATATCGTTCGTTTCTGGGAAGAGTTTAAGTGACCTGTGCCTATTACAAATTTATACTACACTGAAAACGAGATGCTAATATACGTTATACACAAGTATTATTAGTTGTGAAGCAAATCACGGTTTTTATAGTACGAATATAAATATGTGGTTGAAGAGAGGAAAAATGAAGTTGGAGACGGAAGCTCGTATTGTAGTTGCGCAAGATCAGGCCTTAGGAACGCGCCATTTTGAGAAAACTGTCCTAAGAACTGAGGATGACAGATGCAGACTATGTTGTGTCTACCCAGAAACCATTGATCATATTGTGGCAGGCTGCCCTACCTTGGAAAAGCACGAGTACCTTATGAGACACAATAGGGTGTGTTCGTATCTTCACTGGCATATTTGTAAAGTAATGGAAATTCCAGATCTGAACACAAAATGGTATGACCACTTACCGAAACCAGTGACGAGTGAGGGAAAAGTCACTATATTGTACGACCAACAGATTCACACCGATCGCACAATAGCAGCTAAGAGACCAGATATAGTTACTCGTGACTTCGAGAGGAAGCATTGCCTTTTAATTGATGTATCAGTGCCAAGTGAGGGAAACATCAACTCGAAAGCTGCGGAGAAAACACTGAAATATAAAGACTTAGAGATTGAAATCGCCCGCATGTGGAATGTGAAGACTTCTGTGATCCCAATTATAATTGGTGCCCTTGGCGCGATACCCAGGGATTTTATCAAATGGCTGGCTCAGCTTCCTGGAGCCAGTAGAGATTCTGACATTCAAGACATTGTACTGTTCGGAAGTGCGCATATTTTGCGGAAAGTGTTATAAGGCACTCCCATTTCTAAATCTGCCCCTTAGGAAGCTGGATGTGACCCGGAGCAGATGAAAATATTTTACCAACACAAAATCGATTAGGTGTGAATAATAATAATTTTGAGGCATATTACAAATCTGAATTTTTTAAAAAGAGTTTAAAATATAATTGTTACACTTTAATTTCTTAATATATTTTTTCACTAACGTCCTTATGATACGAAAATAGTGTGGGTACAAAACCCTTTCATCACTGGAATCATAAGTTATTTTGATTGTGAGTCAAACACGTGATGGAGTCGGGTCTTCATCTCCCATTACTCATTCTCGACATTAGTACTTTTCGCTTGAATGACAGCAAATTACATTATTTGATTAAGTTATTTTATCTTTACGAAACTACTCATAGGGGATTATGGAGTTATTTTAATAATAATAAATTTACCATGCCTTCTTTTCCGGTGGGCAAGAGTATAAAGGTTAAACGAAGATAATACCTAATACCAAAGGAAGTTCCTTTATTTGTTCTTTAATTTTCCCATATTCATAAAAAAACGTGAAATACGTCACGGACTTGTTCCTCATTTCTTTATATACTATTTTGAAGAATCTTTAAATGCTCTCCACGACATAATTTTCTCATGAATCGTCTTTACGACTCATCGAAATCATATTTCTACTTTATGCAAATTGATAATTTTAGAAGTATATTGTGTTCCTTGGCTGCTTTGGAAGGATACATTTTCTTTTGGCTTATATTCCTAACTCAACATGGAACTTCGTTCCAGTATTTGAATAAACTTGGTGTAAATACGAAAGTGCAAATATGAAATAGTTTTATATTCAGATTTAAGGTTGAGTAAATCTATATCGAAAGAGTGGCCGTATTTCAAATTTATTTTTCCGTCCATTTCTTGATATTTATTCATTTAGATTTCCGAAAGGCCCGTAATTTTAACAACCAAGCTCATAGTCGTTTTGAGTGAGTTTTTAGTTATCTCAATCATTTCTGCTCTTTTGCTTTTTTCATCGCCGATCGCATTATTTAGGGTTAATGATACGAAGCACAGACGTGGGTAATTGCAGTTTAAGTTATTGGTGTTACGAGAGTGACTTTATATCTCATGCACAGTTTCTTACATTTAGCCGCGCCTCAATTCATTTCATTATCCTGATGCGCAAATTCAATATACAAGCGGGTGGGTTAAAATGTTGCTATAACCTTTGAAGGACTTATCTTTTAGCTAGAGCGGATTAACTTACATTAAATTGGTGATTTTGTTCTAATGCACTTTTTTAATCGCCACTGACATTAGTAAAAGTTTTATTCATTGTCGTATTCATTGGTTGGCAGTTTAATATTGTATGTATCACCAGATATTAAAGTAAGAAAATAAGTTCCAAAAAAGGAGTTCTTACTGTTTTATTATATGAATATATTATGGTCGACCACGTAGGAAAAAGTTGTTAAATTATTTCAATAAATTGTAACTTTCGTACTTTTACGACAGACGCCACTACAAAATGTCAGAGAGGGCGTAGAGAATAGACTTATAAATAGACTGAACCATCTCTGTTGTTGGAGGTTTTCTGTGATGATATGAGACAGAAGATACTGAGAGGAGTTACCCTCTCTCTCACGCGCTAGGAAAGGGTAAGGTAACGACTTGTGCGCAGCAGTCAGTGACGGGAATCGACTTTCCTGGCGATGTGCGAGAGAGACAGGGACACCTTACATTGTTTCCCCCTTCGGGCAACCGGTTCATAAGACTTGGGTCTATTTACATATATAAGTCTATGGGGTAGAGTCTATCATCTGCGTAAGGTATTATGTCCGTTAATTTTGAAATACAGTTGTCAACAATTCACAAAACGTGGAAATAATCACCAAAGGTGTCCTAATTAATTAATAATTCGCTTTACTGATTTTTAGTGTTGGACGAGGGAAATAAGTTTGTGATTTTGAAACTTGAAAACAAATTTAGATTGTCCATTGACTCTTACCTTGACAAGGGCCGCATTGCCTACAGTCACATAGTGCGGTTGCCATTTCCGTTAGAACAGTATTTTTGGCAGTTTTTTGTGAATTATTCCGGTAAATTCCTCGTAAGGTACGAAATCTTAACGTCATTGCGTTCTTATTTACACTCGCTTTGTTTTGGTAGGTTCTTTTCACTATGTTAAACCGATACTTTTGTCCGGATATAAAAAAAACATACGTTCCAGAAAGTTTCTCCATATAAGCCCAAAGTAATTTAAAGTCAAATAATTAAGCGTTTATGCCGTAAGGGTATGAAAATGCATCTGGATAGGGAATGATTCATACTAACATTTGAAACATTTTTTGCGGGTACTTAAGCCTAGTCGCTCTGACGGATATAATACCTTAAGGAGTGATACTACAGCCATACACGATTCTAGGCAACATTGCACGATGAAGTTATCAAAATAGTGCGAAAACGTTTCAATGAGTCACCCATCTAATTTGTGTTGTATTACTGAATTTGTGTTGTGTTGTATTATGCGAGGGAAAAATACACTTCTGACTAATCGAAAACTCGTTCTATGTAAGTCATGTTTATCTGGACCTCAACATGGCTTTGAACTTTATAAAAACAAGAACACAACACTTGATTAAAAAATATTAAACTTTCTTCTCGAGTGTACACGGTTTTTATTCTTCCTGTCAGTTTAAAATTTGAGAAATGCATGTCTCGTTGTTTATACTATATGGGAGTTAGTCTATGTAGTTTTTATTCTCTTTGAGGATATAAGGAGAAAACAATTAGGAATAAAAGAAAGTATGAAATCATATAAAAGCATGTTTATATTTCAAATAAATTTTCGAATTCAATGATGAACGATATGTAAATGCAATAGAAGACAGATCGTTGAAAACTAACAAACCATCGTCTTTAGCTCATTCTGCTAATTAATATGAAGACAATTTATTGAGAACGGTCAAGTTCAAGAACATTCGAATCATGCCATCACATTACAGTGAACATTCTCTTCTCGTCCTTTAATTGAATTCAAACACAAAATTTCAGGAAATGCTAGTTTGGGATCTTGTTCTCGGATATTCACGATAATTTACAATGTTTCATTCGTATAGTTCAATGACATCGATGAGAAAATATGTTTGTTTGTTTGTTTCAGCTACCGTTATTGTAACCCAAGATTTGGAATGATAATGTTCGACATGAAACTTCATTAAATTTGACGAGATAAGATGAACATTATTAAAAAAAACCAAATATGTCACAGGATGAAACTATGTAATGCTGACGTAAGCAATATATAGAAATTTAAAATAATTTTTAGTATATATACCAAAAATTACTTTAAATTTCACGTGAAATACGATGCTGTTAAACTACGCTACAGAGTTTTCACACAAGAAAGCATTTGGAACGACGTTCACAGACCAATAAATTTTCCTTGTATTTCAGTATGAGATATAAATAAGTCATCCGAGGTTGAATTCCTTATCTTGTTTTGAAAGATACAGGGTCTCGGTCAAAGCCCGTTCCTACAAACTTATGATGGTCTGGTTATGATGGGCCAAAATACGGAAATAAAAACAAATATGTAGCCTACTTTTCTAAGTAGGTTATTGCTATACGCAAATGATTCAGATGTAGCGTTACCAATAACAGAGTTTCTGCACGTAATAGATAGCTTGCGCTAAATTCTCATTTATTTTTAAACGAAATTGACTACCGGGAATGAGATGGCAACATTTAAACTTCAATAAAATATATTGTACTCCATGAATTTGCGAAATAATTGCTCTTAGAAATAATGTAAATCCACACTTGACGATATTTGCTGTCGAGAATGTAGAGTTTTTAAAACGAAAATATATTATTTCGATAAATTAATCATTTATCTCCGTCATTTTCCTCGAGTAACATGAAAATATTCGGTCGTTTCTTTTTGTTTCGGTGAACGCAAGGCCATCACTGAGGTAAGTTTTGAAATCTCATCGATGTTGGTTAAGTAACACATCAACTTCAGGAACAAAAGCTGGGAAATATTATTTATCTTGTACTGATTTCAATTTATTTAATCAAAATAAAACATTGAAATCTGTGATTGTCTCTTATATAGTCATTGTGAGTACAAGAGTTAGAAATGTACCAAATATTTATTAGATAATTATGTTACGATTGTGTATTAGACCCGTGTCCCGTAAATATACCTCATTTTCTATCAATTGCATATTATTATTACACAATATTAATATCTCTAGACTGTATATATATATGGGCTCTAATGACCTTTGATGTTGACGAGCCCTAAAGCCCCACGGAAAATATATATATATATATAAAAGCTATATATTATTTATTATTATTATTATATACATCCAATCTCGGGGATTATTCACCCGAGTTTTAAAAAGGTTTGAGGGACTATCTAGCATGACTCATTTCTGACTTGGTAAGTTAAGCACGGTGCGAACAATACGGCAAGTTTCTAAGATAACAGATTTTTGTATCTTGGGAATAAGGTTTTTGGGATGCAAATTAATTTTTTCCAAATTGTTTTACAGGTTCCTATTTATGCGCCCATTTGCTGTAACAACGATTGGTAGAATTTCTACAGTTTCGAGTTTATAAATATCTTTATATGCTATTGAAAGTGGGATGTATTTTGAAATCTTATCCACTTCTGCTTTGTCAATGTTATGATCTTCTGGATGGGGACATCAATGATGAATGCTTTTCACTCCCTGACATTATGTAGTATAACATCTGGTCTATTAGCTGGGACTGTGTATCGTTAGGTCATAATATAGTTTAAAATCTTTGCTTTCTGTTGTAAGTCTTGCTTGGTATTCATAATAGGGAGTGATCATTCCATCTTCTTCAGTTTTAAGTCCGAAACTTGTTGCAATAATTGGAGTATAATGTTAGCAGTCAGGTTATACCTGTGCAGATACTGTATGTTAGCTAAATTTGTACATCTAGTGGTAATGTGATCTATTGTTTCTGATGACTGGCGACATATGCTACATTTCTCGATAACATCTGTCTTTTCAAGGTATCTTTTATAGTTGTTGGTTGCGATGACTTGATCCTGTATTGCTTACATGAATCCCTCCGTCTCTCCAAATAGAGCCTTATCTCTGAGCCATTGCACTGAGACATCGAGATCGACATTTTAAAGAACACGGGGAAATTTGCCATGGAGAGGTTTGGTCTTCCATGCCTTAAACCTGTCTTTGAATGTGGTGATAGGATAGTTTTCACTGTTACTGAGGTTCATTGGGATGTCACTATTGTCACTCGATACTACTGCATTGTGTAGTGAAGAAATTTCAGATTTCACGGAAAAGAACTTCTTGAGTCCTGTTACTTGACGATTACACAACACTTTCAGGTTCAACGAACCACAACCACTTTCTTTCCTACGAATGCACATGCGTTCAACTGCAGCTTTAGGATGGTGTATTCTGTATTTTGTGAGAGTTGAACGTACCATCCTGTTTAAATTTTCAAGATATGTTTGTGACAAATGAAGTATTGTTTGTGACCAATGTCAATTTGTATTTGTTTTGTCTTCTTGTTATGTTGCGTTTCATTTTGAAACTATTTCTGTAATACAGTACATAAATTCTGAGTTTCGGCTCAGTTTCGACTGTGTATGGGCTTGGCGAACCCACGGCCCCGAGCTGGGGACTGGTAATGCGCCACCAGTACCCAGACACCGTAAACTTTGGGCATATTTCAGCGACCACCCTTGGCGCGACGGTAGGAAGTTGTTTTTGCAAAGAGCGGCGATCTTGCTTTCATTGGCTGGGTCGCGAGAACGGATGAAAAACTGTAAAAAACCCTCAACTTCAAGGTATGTTACGCGCCAATGAGGTGGATGGGTGTTGAGGCTAAAGACTCGTTAGCGGACAACCTTTAGGGGAACTACCGCACCTCAGTTATATAAGGCTTAGTCGCGTGATGCGGAGTCTCTATGTTGCTGGACAGTTGATACTCCGAACTTGTGGGACAAAATCTCTGAAGTATTGAATCCCTCACCTTGCGGATCGGGTGGGTCGAAAAAAGGGTGAGCAACTTCCAAATATCTACAAAGCGGCAGAGGGTTGATAGCCCTCCCGCTACAGAAAAGAAAAAGGCACAGAGAATTCATTACCATAATATTTATATTCTAATGTCCAGAAGTGATGGATCTCTCGAAAAACTTTCACCCTTTTACATCTATAAGGTCTAGATAGGTTTAGTACGAGATTTAAAGGCTATTAAAAGGTTGAAAAACGGTTCAATGCTGGAGACTAAAACCAACTAGCTGGCATCGAACCTCCTTAATTGCACGAATCTGGGAGAGTTCTCTGTAAAGTATGATCTCTATGCTGCGCTTAACTGATCCAAATCCAATAGACCTTGAAAGCAAACAAACCAAGACAAAACATTTGGACCCTTCAAAATTCTTTAAAATTCAAACCCTTCTAGACATGCGCGGAGACGCAAAAACAATTACATTTTTATTGCTTCCTCCAGGTCGGATTGTGCATTATTTGAAGATGACACGGAAACGCACACTCAGGAGCCCGACTCAGGAGATTTCAATTCGTAATAGCTTCCATAATTCAATGGAACCTTAATGGCTGTAGAACTCAACGTGATGAGTTACAGCTCTTAGCGCGTGGCAATCCGATATGCATTTGTCTGCAAGAGTCACACCTTTTGCCAGAACACTCTCCCTCTTTGCGGGGATACATTAACTTCAGATTCGATGACTCCACGGGAGAGCGAGCAAGAGGTGGAGAGGCAGTATTTGTTAGAAGTACTGTCCACTCCTCACCCGTTCTTTTACAAACTACACTACAGGCTATAGCAGTTAAAATACATGGCGTACCGATAATGACTCTGTGTTCAATTTATCTTCTGCCGTCACGAGATTTCTCGGAGACATCTCTCAGGGATTTAATATACCAGCTTCATTCCTCCTCCTTGGAGATTTTAATGCCCACAATGTACTGTGGAGTTCGTCGAACGATTGTCCTAGAGACCAATTGTGAAATTGTCTCCTCGAACGGGAAGATTTGTGCATTCTGAACACCGGAGAGATGTCTCACTTTGCATTTGCTACCGGGTAATTGACTGCTATAGACCTGTCAGTGCGTTCTCTTGGAAGTTGCTAAGATTCTCCAATGGAAGGTAGAAGATGATCTGCATGGTAGCGACCATCATCCCATCTGGCTGTTCTTTCATGAACGTACAACAGTTCCTGAATGCAAGCCCCAGAAGTGGATTCTCAGGAAGGCTAACTGGACACTGTTAGCACCCCTGACACCCCCTTATATGGTCCCCTCACACTCTTGTTGTCTTCAGAAAAACGGGAAATGTCCAAGAAAAGGTCGACCATCTTATCACGCCGCTGAAGAATCTATCCCGAAAACATCTATGTTTCCGCGAAGACCTAATGTCCTCTGGTGGAACGACACATGTCAGTCCACCATTCGGACGTGGCGCAGAGCTTTACGGAAATTTACGGCTACACCATATCCGGATAACCTCGACGCATATCGGATTGCTAGAGCGAAAGCGCGCAGATATATCAAAGAATCCAGATCCACCTCCTGGAAAGAGATTCTATGTATCATTAAGAGAACAAAATCGTCCACTAAAGTATGGGAGTCAATCCGAAAGATATACATTCTCGAGTCCCGTTATCCGGACTCAATAATCAGGGACAGGTTTTCACCTATGACAGAAAAATAGCAACAGCGATGGTTGAATACTTCACTGATCTAACATCTACAGCCAACTGCGATTTGATTTTTGTGAGGAAGAGGGAAATTACAGAGAGCACCTCTTTTCACTTTTGTTCCACCAACTAGGTTTCAGCTCTAGCTACAGTGAACGATAGTGCACCTGGCGCTGATTTCATTCACTATGATATGATTAGACAACTCAGTCTAGAACCGAAAGAATATCTTCTGGATGTCTTTAATCTTTCATGGTCCGTGGGAGTATTTCCTAATTCCTGGAAGGAAACAACATTAGTCCCTTTACTAAATCCCGGAAAGAACAAAACGGTTAATAATAGTTATCGAAGTATCACATTGACGAGTTGCGTCGGTAGAACTCTGGAGAGAATTATCAACCGACGTCTCGTCTGGTATCTTGAAAGACATAACCTGCTGAGTCGATCTCGGTGTGGTTTCAGGAAGTTCTGTACCACCCTGGTCAATCTTCTTTTGTTAGAAAAAGCAATTCAAGATGCCTTCGTCCGAAGACAACATGTCGTTGGATTATTTTTTGACATCGAGAATGCTTACAATACTACATGGCATTTTGCAACAACTCTAAGCCTGGGGATGTAGAGGATACTTTCCTCTTATGTTACAGTCCTTTTTTGGATAAGCGGTCCTTCCGTTACAGTACTGGAAGAGACACCTCGGATCTACTTCTTTGAGGGAACGGTTTCTCTCAAGACACAATCCTGAGCCTAACTTTATTTGCAGTGGCCATTAACAGCATAACATCTGCTGAGAAGAATCCTGTCCAACATTCTCTTTTTGCTCATGAGAAGAGAAGAGACAAATTCAACTCGTCCTCAATAGATTGTATCAATGGTCGAAACGACTGGCTTTCGCTTCCCTGCTGAAAAAGAACGTTGTGATCTTTTCAGTAGGAGACCAAGCCTCCTGCCAGAACCTCACCTCTCTCTGGGAGAAAACGTTCTCAAGTTCTATCCTTCAGTAAAATTCTTAGGTCTAATCTTTGATTAGAGAGTACACTGGATTGAACATCTTACAGACCTAAGAGTGAGAACACTAATGTCTCTGAATCTCCTGAAGGGAATGGGGTGCTGATCGCTCGTCCTTGCTCCAGTTTTATCGAGCATTTGTGTGATCTCGGTTCGATTCTGATTGCGTTGTATATAGCTCTGCTCGAGCAAGCTATCTAAAAATGTTGGATAGTGTCAATCATGCAGGAATCCGACTAGTTACGGGATTTTACCGTACTAGTCCCATTCTGAGTTTGTATGCCGAGAGTAGTGAATCATCTCTTTACTTCCGGCGGTAACTACTCATGTTACGACACTCTACCAATGTTCGGATTTTTCCCGACAATCTGATTCACAACATAACATGTCATCCTTCTTCTTCCATTAGTTTATATAACAGACAGAATAACCAAACTATTTGGATACCGCTCGAAACAAACTTTGGAGACCTTGAAAATACGCACATCTAATGCCTTAAATCAAGGTTTCAGTAAGATTCCTTCTTGGGCTTTGCATAAACCGAAGATTAATTTCGATCTTCTGCATCATGACAAGAAGAACACTCCAGGTGCGATGTTAAGGGTGTACTTCCACCTAATCCCTGACCAACACCGGGTCTATATTCCTGTGTTTACTGACGGGGCGAAGCAGACTGATGGAGTCGGCTGCTCCGTGGTGTTTCCCCGTAAGACCTGTGGCTACCGTCTCTGCGACTTGTGTAGCGTTTACACTGCTGAGTGTCACGTCATATTGGGAGCACCGCGATAAATAAAGTTTTCAATCGGATCTATCTTCTTAATTTGTTCTGATTATCTGAGTGCCCTTCAAGCCATCCAGACTATGTACTTAGCTGATAAACTGATCCGGAACATCCAGAATGTACTTTTCTCTCTTCAAAGTGACGGAAAAAACATTATGTTTTGCTGGGTTCCCGGACACGTAGGAATAAGAGGAAATGGATAAGCAGACGTTTCCGCGAAGGCGGCAGCCTCAAGAATCGCGTGGATTTCTTCACGATTCCAAAAGGGGACATTCAAATTCCATCAAGACAAGGATTCTGAGAGTATGGAGTAATGAATGTTTGGCTATTCCAGGGAATAAGCTCCGACATATCAAGTCCTCTGTTAAGTCATGGAGCAGTTCCTATAGGTCAGCCAGGTGCGAGGGGGTCTTACTGATCCAACTGCGCACTGGACTTTGTCCTCTCACTATCGGTACATCTTACAACGTGGTGATCAACCCGTATGTGAGGAGTGTAATTCTTTATTGATATCTTCTAACTGATTACAGAAAATTCACCAGAATACGGGGAAACATTGGTCTGGCTACAGATTTGCCAACAATTCTCGGAAATGAAGCAGATCACCTTAACGAACTATTGAATATCATAAATAGATCGGGGCTCCTCCCAAATGTTTTCGGGAGGGTTTAAATTAGTATTCTTCTGTAATCTTCCTTTTCCGTTGTTTTGAAAATTATAGTTTTAGAATTTAATTTTTTTTGATATAATGTATTAAGCTACTTTATTCTGTCCTATCAAATTATCCTTGTGTTTAGATAATTGGTGAATTCAGGAGGGTTTTAGTGGGTATGGTCGATGTATTCGGTCCCACTACGGCTCTTCCGTAGGTTGCGAAACTGCATTCTTCTCCTTCTGCAAAAGCTCTAATGACCTTGATGTTGGCAAGTCCTTAAAGTCCCATTAAAAATGTATATAGATTCTGAGTACTTATATTAATTTTCTCTGAATATATTAATTTTTCATATCATTAAATCGTTTTGTCTCTTGTTCTTAATTTTTGAAACTAACTTCCCTTTTCTCGCTAGTATGCGAAAGAAAACTAGTAGTTGGTGCAATATAATTTGTTTTGGCAAATACTTGTCGGGAAGTTAGTGTTTCACTTCAGTTAAATATATTTCAGCACCAGGGCCTTGAATGAATGTTTTTAATTGTTACTCATTGTTTCAACGACTTACTGCGTCAGGGTTGTTGTTGTTGATTGAGCAGAGCTCTATTTCTGAAAAATTCTTGAATCACCATTTTTATCCGTTGTAGAATTTTATCTTGCAAAAAAACAACAAAAAAAACAACAAAAAAAACAAACAAACAAGCAATTTACTTTAGTTTAATCTTCTTTAATCCTTAGTTATAATAAACTTATAACAAACTTTATTGTCTTAAAAACAGTTACGTTATACGGTATTAGTTTCTTAAATACAATAAGAAACGCGTAAGTAAATCTATAATAATGAAATTTTAATCCATTCCTAAAACCAATCTCAACGGAAATTATTTTCGGCCACGTGTATTTATTATATTTGTATTCTTAGCATATTTATAAATGTAACATTTATGATTTTCTAGCCGACCCCGCTCTGTTTCATGCGGGAATTTTTGAAGATGTATCGTTTTCCCGTAATGTAGACAACTACAGCGCATTTATGTTCTTGCACATAAATATTCTTTTCTTGCACATAAATATTCCATCCTGGCCCGGATTTTTCTCCGTTTTTCCTTCCGGTAGAGGCGGATTTATCATACAGGTTCTCTAGGCTTTGTCTGGGGGCGTGTTTATGTTAACAATAAATCGTGAATTTAGTGTTATTTCAATTCTTATGATTTTTAAACACTATACTCAGAATAATCTATAGTTTGATAATAACTTGAACATGTAATTTTTTGCTTAAAATTACAAACATATTGACATTCTATTAGTATTATAACTCGCAGCTAACTTTTTATCTTATCTAGGAATTTTTGCTGAATTTTTTGAATCCGCCTCTGCCTTAGGGCCCTTGATCGGAATTGATGGGATGGTCCCTTGCTTGCTTCCGGAGAGTAAATTAGTTGTTTTTTTTCCTCCACGTGGTTATACGCAGTTTGTACTGTTTTTTGACAATAAATTTATTTATTTTACTATATTCTTAATTCTTAATTATCATATTCTAATACTTCTTAATTCGCGAAAATTCTAACAGACTCCACACTTCAACTTCTTAGTTGGAATATAAAAAATCCTATCTGATACTCACACTATAATACCCAAGTAACATACTGATAAAATTCTATCAAATGGTTTTTTGTGTCTCGTTTAATAAGTGAGGAACTCAGTCAGGCAGTTCATGTGAACAGATTTATGCAAATATCATTTTATCCTTTTAATTTAGTATGAATTATAATTAGACCAAAATAGAACAGCAGTAAAATTTTGTCAGATGTTGACGAAGATTATGACTTTCACATCAAAAACAATTTTCGAATACGTTTACATCCACTATAAACGAATATCCACAATAGAAAATGAGGTAAATGTAAAGAAGAAATCAAAGAAATACTTGCCGATATTGCTGAGAATAAAGCACAGCAGATACCAAGTTCTGAAATTATGAAGTGTCCAAGCATGAGGGGACTTAGAACATTTTCCATTTCATTCAGTACCCTACAAAAAACAAATCAAAACCATTTATATTAGCTTTGAAAATAATATAAATATTCATTAGTATGTAGTCAACATGAACAGGCAATATTAACTAGGAAACTTGTATTATCAACTAGTCTCAGCATAGTGAGGAGAAAATTTGTCTAGTAAATTTGTTCAATCCTTAGAGATCAAAAATTAATGTTTATACTTCTTCGGAATGTTTCACTATCACAAAAATTCACTTTAGTCAGAGACGTTTTAATAAATTTGTTTCTATTTATTTTTTATTTTATTGTCTCATGGCAAGGTTTAAGCCGTGAGATTTGCTATTGCACCCAACCGTAGTATGGGTGGGGTAATTAGGAAGGACAGATGTTGGGTTGACGGAGAAGTTATGATGCAGAACCGAAATTTGTCCGGAGTACGCGAGAGAAACCCCTGCTGAAAACTTCATTTAGTTGGGTTGACTGCTACTTCTTGGAATACTGTGGAAACGAAGACACTATCACTACTCAACTGCTTGTGGATTACCCCATAAGCTGAAGATTTCAGATTCGAAGAACTGCTGCAGTTTGAAAACACCACCCAGATACAGTAAACTGTCTTCCTATGTTACATGATTACGTATTGCACAATATGAAAGCAACTAAGAATGTTCCACGATAAGCTAATCTCAAAGAACTTTTCGTGTAAAGTAGCAGCAAAACAGTTGAAACTCAAAACCATGTACTGTTCATAAATGACAAAAACAAAACAACAACACATAAATATATTTTATTCTCTGAGGTCCATACGGACCCAGTCGGTAGTCAATGCTATATTTTTCAATAAAGGGTTCAATTAAAAAAAATAAAAATAAGACAAAGGTAGTAATATAATTAGAGAAATCAGAAAAGGAAAGCCAGAGAAATGTAATCTCTATCTTCCGCGTATGAAGTCAATATAAATTTGTTTGTCCGGGAAAAACCGCATCTCAATAGAGTACGGCAGCTGTTTAGGTCTGTACGACTCTGACATTGCTCTGAAGGAGGTCACATTAGGATGGCCGAAACGTTGGTAGTTCTATCTACGAAGACGCATTTTGTCCCGGACAAAAAAGTTCAAAAAGTCAGAGAAACTCAAACATATTTGTTGATAACGGTAATCTTTGCGACTCGCGAAAATTGCTCCGGGGTCCGCACGGACCCCGCTGGTAGCTGGAGGGTTAAAATACATTTTTAAATCTTTTTTGTTGTAAAATTTGCATTCTTGAAATGCTTTTACAACTTGTGATTTATAAATACGACGAATGATTTATTTTCAGGAAAGGTAGTGAATGTATCATGATATACAGCGGTTAAAATAATTACTTCTTATTGCTAAGCATTTCTGACAACGCTTTAATCACTCGTGCACTTTGGACGTAGGCAGTCCGTGGGATACAGTTGAGTTTAATGTTTATATTGCGTTTGATATCTGAATGGCCGGAAATTGTTGTCCTTTTAAGCGTATCTTGAAAAGAAATATAAACCTTATAAAGCACAAAATGGATGAAGCAAGCGTACCAGTGACCGGGTGCCCTGTTATGGCGAATGGGTGTTGCATCATCATGCAGCTATGTTTGTCGCTAATTCAAACATTCCGTCGATGTCCTTGGCAAATATTAATGATGATGTCGTCGGTGCACGACGTCTTTCAAACTGATGATCGATGATCAAATAATTAAAATATTTTAAAAACATAATCAAAAAATGGAGGCAAGAACTCAAGAGATTTCTAACTTTCTCAACTAAAAAACATACATTGGCATGTACGTTTGAAAGAGCGTAATTCATATTCTCTGTACTAATCCCTCGATAATAGGGATGACTGGCGACGGTAAGAAACCAAAACCCATGAAAGTATCTTCACCATGTTTTTATATTTTAGCTTTACTGCTATATATTACGCTGCGTTGCTCGGAGTACATTTTACTCGTTTGACCAACGAACCCACTCACCGGAAGCCTCGCAGGTTGAATTTTCGCTTCCGATGCAAGATACACCTGCGCCAGCGCGGTTGCACCATTTCATTAAAACGCTTATAAATCTAAACCAAACTTTACCTTCTATAAATACCCTTTTATTTTACCTTTTGTTAAATTCACAACACAAAGAACCCATTAAATTTGATGAAGATGGATTTTATCCTTCTTAAATTCCTCACTTAAATTGAAGTATTTTAACACTTCTATTTCTATTTTCGATAATTTAAATTAACCTTAGTAGATAGACATATGCTGTCGTGGACTTTTTTGTAGAATTCTTCGAGGCGAACAATATTGCCATTCATAGTTATCACCTATCTCTAACCGTTTAGGTTGCGTGAGTATGGCCGATTCCCCCCCCCCCTACTATTTCATCGACATTCTTTTCATACATTAAAAAATAAACGTTATCCTATGTTCATCCTGGACACCTTAACTATCTC
>NNCF01127201.1:65304-167399 GCA_002313205.1 Laupala kohalensis
AACTTTAATTCTCGATGTAACATATTTCATATTTTACAGATATCTGGAATTATAATAAAAGAGTAATTATACAAAAAAATTACTTGTATCTTGAGTGACTGGCCCTGCTAGTAATTGATTGAAGTACACAGTTATTAGAATATATGTTTTTATTGTTTTTTATTATTTTTATTAATCATTTAAGTAATACTTTTATCTATACTCAACCATACGGAATTGTGTACGTTAACTTTGTGTCGCCATTTCGATCGGGGTTTTACCCATCTGTCATTTGACCATTTCTATGGGAATTGATGGTTTCTTGAGTGCTTTTGGAGAGAAAATTAGTTCATTCACATACAAAGTTTTGTCGTTAAAACAATTGTTTGGTAAAAAAATTATACATGGGCGTACCTAGAGATGGGCAGTAGATGGAGGAGGGCTTCGCCTTTTAGGATTTGCGAAAATATAAAACTTTCGATCGTTCTTTTTTTGTTCGAAAATGAACATAAAAATTTCCAAGTGAATTTTGCAACACCTTTGTGCAGATTTTATTTTTTTAGTTATAATAATTTCTAAATGAAATCCTGGCTACGCCCATGTTGAATTATATAATTACAAAAGTTATTTTGAATGAGGATAAACGAGAATTATTCTTTTCCTAATGAAAAACTGTTTTTTATTTCATGTTTAATATAATGTAAAAATACCAGTTTATTATATTATAACGTACTCAAGTATGGCACAATGAAGGCGAACACAAATGCGCATACGCTCTGACGGCGAATAGACGAACTCCTCACTGTGAGAGATTCCGGCTGCGCTGTGGAGAGCGAGCCCTAGTCTGCGTAGCTGCTCCCCCATTAGCACTGAGAGCTTGAGATACAGACCGTTGAAGGCAGCGGCGCTGATGTCGAATACGAAACCTGCCACGGTGTGTGACAGGAGCAGCAACAGGCCCAGCAATCGCGAGTTGCGCCACTCGAATGGGTAAATCACTTCAAATATGAGCATCGGTTGATTAGACATCTGAAATATTTGAACACCGTTGAATCATCTTTTGCTTGAATTTAGTTTAATTTCGGTGCAGAAATTCATTAATATTTAAAAGGGGAAGATTTTCCGCTTTGTGGAGGTGTCATACTATTTCAGAAAGAGTCGAACATCCTAGAAATGGGATATTGAGTTTTACGTACCGTGTCATATCCTGAACATAAATCATAAAAATTTTGTAAATGAAAAAAGAAAGCGTGGAAAATGAATGGATTTCTTCTTGAATACATTGAGAAGAATTTAACTCACCTTATCGTCAAGGTTAAGAATTGTACAGTATCTGAGAGAAGTGAAAACAATTTACCCATTAAAAATTTTGTTTTCTTGAAAGACAAGGAATCTTTTTTCGTTTTAATATTAAAAATTGATTTATTCAACTATTTCGTGTTACATCATTTAAGTTGATTCATGGAATTTTCATTACGATGAAGAAATCTGTAAGACATCATTGTAATATAATGTACAGAAAAGAAGCTATAATGATGACGCTATAACCCATTTTCGTGTCATAATCTCATCTGTGGTTGCATAACCAAGGACTTCTCCAGCAACGGGTGGCTAACTCATATTCCGATCAACCCTCCAGGAACCGGTGAGCTTAATTCGGATTTGTATGATTGTTATGGTATGACGGGTCCTATGTTCTGTAGTAATAAAAGAACCGTGATTGGGAATCGGTCGGGTTCTCATGAATCACTCGTCGCCCGACTCCTAGCTAGGTTGCACCAGGTCGGAGAGACCTTCCCAGTTACTAAATATAGCTCTTAACATCAATAGTGCCCTAAAAATGTCACCACCTACGCAGTCAACATAGCGTGGTGTTCTCTGGGATATTACTAGAACGATGAACTAGGTATTTAGAACAAGAATTTACCTCATGTTTGTTTACAATGGAATGCATGGAGGTAGTTACCATTAATTTTTATTGTTAGGAAAGTTGAGTTACACGTGTCACCCCATACTATTTGTATTGACATCGTCACAAAATTATGACGAAAGTACATTTTCGTTACGTGAATCTTTTGACTATGTTTAAGATAGTAGATCAAAGCTTACCAGACTGAGCACTGCCCAACTGGCAGTTGAGGCGCAGTACGAAATTGCGAGAGAAGCTGTTAGGATATCCACACCACGACCAGGCGATGGAGAAGAAGTAGATACATTTCTTGTTCTCATTCCATCGGGCTGTATGGGCTGCGTTGTGGAACTCAGTGTCTCTTCCTCCTCAGTCCAAGGAAGAGAACACACTCGCGTTAACAAAGCGACGACACGTCGACGACGTACACGTAGGTAAATGTGGTCCCAAACACATCCCATCACCGCCAATACAAAACCTGCCTGTACACAAACAACGATAATTAACTTTTGAGCGTAAAAGGAGTGAACATCATATATCATAAATCATTTATTTACGTTTTACCTTTAATACAAACGTCATATCATTAGACATTACTTGACGAACTCAATCACTATCTCATAATAGAGAGTTTCTGCATAATGCTCCCGCTTCCTAACATATACGTTAGGTTGATGACACTAACTGCGTAACGTGCATGGAAAGAATAATCGATACATCTTGCATTGCGTACCTTCGACTCAAAGCGTACTAAAAGTTTTAAGCCCAAACAAACTACTTCTATGCAAGTGTACACAAGTAAACTGTTCTGAGAGTGCACCAGCACGTGCTCATACGGCACACACAACCAACAAATCTCTCGCACACCCTCTCAGATAACAACATAACCTCAAATAAGACCAGAATCCGCATTGATCTCTCTCACTAGCGTAACACTCACATCATACGCAAACAGAGGAGGTGTAACGAATTACGCTAGTAGTACCACTAACTTCTGAGCATGCGCAGAAGTAATTTGCATGTGGATAGCGTTTCTGATAGCTGGCAGGCACGCTATGCAAAAATTTCCTATTATCTAATTTCCTAGCCGAATATCAAGCTAGGGCTGTAATGACCTTGACGAACCCTAAAGCCTCAAGAAAAAAATCAAGCTTTCTGTCACATTATTGGTTTCTTTTGACTACAGTGTTGTGCCTCGATAAGAATCGAAGTCTTTGGACGGTCAATTGACTCCTCTGACATTTTAATTCACTTTGATAATTATTATGTAGATTTATTGGTCCATTTCAAAATGAGTGCTCTGGAAATTTATTTTAAGAAAAACAAATATTGTGGGACGACCTATTCTTCAACTTCTGCTTGGAATCCATCAGCTTAAGATATTCAGATCAATCTCTAATTACATAAGACCTATGAATGACTGCATTAACTTATTTATCTATTATACATCTCAATTACCAGAATGAGACTGCATGGTGTGTGCGTGTATCCAGGTAAACATCGTTTTTCCGAAAGTTGGAGCGAATACGATTAAATCCACATTTACTTTCGAATATACTTAAAAAAATTTGTGTCGGAATACTTTTTCATGTTTTTCATGAATCAAACTACTCATAACTAATTAATCTTTTTCGAAAGAGAGTCTTAATATGTTTATTTGAATTACGTGTCAATTTGATGAAATATGGCGCCATTCGGTGATCGGTTGTACTCTTAATATACTCACTGGGTCAATTATCACAAGCACTATCCATTAGCTATAAGTTAATATTCTTTGTAACACTAAATTCTTTGTAAGTTCTTAGTTAATGTTTTTGTGAGTCTAGGGGAAGTTGAAAGCTGTACTTAACACAGCTGGATATTTTATAATTGCTTCTGGAAGAATATTGATTAAAACTGCGTGATAATTGTTTGATCGATTCAATATTTATTTCCTTACATTATATGTTTCTTATTCAAGAAAAAATTCAGTCGTCAAAACAAGCAGCAAAATTAAACTCTTAATACCTTCTTTAATTTACCCTATCTCATTTACAAATGTTTTAAAAATCTTAAATTTTTCTACCGTCTCAATCAATTTGAGGCATTTTTTGTACCACAACCTCCTGAAGTTCGCAAAATATTTTGCTTTTCTTCACCATAAATCACGCAATCCCAAAAATGTGTTCCACAGTTCCTGTGTCTTTACCTTTCTTCTCGTCAATGAACAAACATATCACTTCAGATTTCTGTCCTAATATCAATTCTGCCACACGTAGGGAGACGAATAAACAATTATATACTTTATATATTCGATACAGTTCATTTCTGTTACAACAGTGAATATTGCAATTTTGCGACTGGTTTCTGATTTCAGTCTCTATTCTCTTGTGCGTCATATGGCGACTATCAATTCTGATGTCACTCCTTAACTTAAAGTGGCATACCATATTTAATCCCGAATATTGGGTTTTTATCACAATTATGTATATTATTGATTTTCCCGTCTCGAAAATAAATTTGCATTGACTATCGAATACTCGCCCTTGATGGAAGAGATACTGATTAAAGCAAGATATGTGCATTATCTCAGATCGATTGTACCCTCGTCTTTGAGATAAAATAAATATAAGAAAATGTTAAAAAAAAAGAGAAATTCTTAGGTAGCCGGTACCTGATATGCGAAGTCTCTGAGATCTGTTGTGCGCACAGTAAGTTCCACTGCCATGCCCAGCATGACCAAGTGAGCGTTGATGGCGACGATGATGGAGGCAGCATTAAATAGGACGTAACCCGTCGGCCATGCTCCTGCTCCTCGAAGCATTAGATTGTATAACGCGAAATCGGGTCGGCTCCCACAACTATTCTTACTTTTTCCATAGTGACTTTGGCTATTCGTACCTGAGTCTGGAAACAGTTATTTTGAACTTTAATACATGTACATTTTAAAAGAGAACACTATAGAACTAAATAATGCATTTTTCTTTGAATATGTTCTTTGAATTAATCGTTTTTGCTTTTATATAAAATCACATATTGTATCTAAAATATCAAAAAATTTTATTAAGTGAAAAGTTCATGTAGTTGTATATAATAATTTTTCTCTCAGAACCCACCGTTACACAAACACGCAGTGCGTAAATAATAGAGATATTTTAATTTTCTTGTGAAACACGTGAATTTATTCAGTGATTTTTTTCTTACAACGTTAATAGCAAAGAAAATTAATTTTTCATTCCGTAACAAGGAGTCCGGTCTTCAGTATTCAGTCCAAAATTGAGTGTACTCAATTTTCAGTAACACTTAAAACCCTGGTAAATGTGCCTCAATCACATACACTTAATTTTGATCTCTCTATATTAAGAGACGTCGCCCGAAGCCTATTAATCAATCATCAACTGGTTAGTGTTTATTTCTAAATACCATTGCAGAGACAAAGGTAAGTGAACGTAGTGGTGCTACTCAGCCAACTATTATGGGTACTAAAATTACCAATGATTTAATAGTAGTTCTTGGCAATGGACAACCCGCACAACTAACAATCCCTGTTGTCGCGTCACATCATATAATAGTATTTATTTCAAAATTGTTTCGTGATGATACTCGATGTGGGTGGAATAGATTTAGATGATTGGATATATTTAAATTGTTATTAAGACAATAAAATGTATTGAGATCTACACATACATTTTTTAATGAATAATTGTCAATTCTTCACTAATCCAATAATGTTACTGAACCACCTAGTCTCCATGTTAACACGATTGAAATATATATTCCCAGAAATTAAGTTTTATGATACCATCTTTATTTATTGTTAATAAGAGATTGGAATATCTCACAATAATTTGATGACTCATATCTCGTGTTTGGATAAAGAACTTCGAACTGATTGAATTAAAAAAATATACTTCAAGTAATTTCGCGTAATAATTAACTTTTGATTTACACAAAATAAAAATTTGGACAACATAAGAGAATATATACAAAAGAAGCACCATTTAATAAAGATTCCTGTAACATAATAGATATTATATATTTTAAGTATAATAAAATTCCGATCCCCTATAAGCAGGCTCACAACACCGATTTAAAACTGTTTTAAAGTTAGCTCAGAAATGAATGATAAAATATTAGGTATTTGAACAAAAAACAACTTGCCTTCAGATTCCTTTTCTCCATATTCTCCAAAAAGTATACGATAGCTTGGAAGAGTCATCATAGAAGACTATCCTATTGGTATTACATTTTCTGTATTTATAGAGATCTAGGGATTGTCTTCGGTCCGCTTTCAATCAGAATTTGGGAAATGTTTACAGTACAAACAACGAAATTGGAAGGAAACTATGTTGTGTACAGATAGTTGCAAATTCTGAGCTAAGTTGTCTTCGGTGCCCTGTCTTCGAATTAGTCTGTTTACTAAGAAGACATTTAATGGCGGACCTCATTAGACCATTGAATAGTACATTGTATTATACCGGTGAAGTACAAGAGATGAGCGAGGAAGTTTCTAAACGGTTCCAAATACTGTTTGATTACAGTGAATATAACAGCTATTTAAGCTAACATTAATTCGAGAACTAGTTATATTCGTCGTTAAATAGTTCAATTACCATCCCAGATTTAAGGAGGAGAATTTGTGATGTAATCGAGAGAAGAAAACAATGGTAAGAAGTAAAGGGATATACTTTTTTCAAAGAAAATAAAACAAAGGAAAATATTAAGTACTTAAATAAATGATACCAAAATGTATACAAATATTATTTGATTATTGATTTGCGATCACACAAAATTTTTAAAAAAATATTAAGTTGTAGATTAAATTATTTTTACAAAATATCATGGAATGCAGTCTTTTCATTCGTTTAAGTATTTTGATACAAAATAATGTAATGGATGTATATGAAACGTTTTCGCTTTGACAATATATTTATTATTATTATTAAATTTACCATTTTTATTATTACTACATATTTTTATTACAGGATTTGGATATTAGGCGTAACGGTGTGAGACTAATTACAAAATAAGATAACGAAAAGGTGAAACAATTAGAAACAATTACACTTAGACCTTTAGTCCAGAAATTTTTTTTAAGAGAATTATTTTTGAGTGAAATATGGGAGAGACAGCAATCAGTATTTTTCTAAATTCCATCTTCGTATTTTTGAGAGTAAACTTTTTGTAAATATCCCATTTCTCTTGTAGTATTTAACCACGCAAAAAAATGGATCTTTACGTATAATTTTTGGATAAATATGGGAGAATAATATAAGTTTTGAACTATTTCTTTTTATAATTTTGGTACTTAATGGTTCAGAATAATCTAAAATATCTGAAATATTTTGGTCGTAGATGTAGAGTATTGAACACTTGAATTACACGCTGTTGAGATTATGACGTCACATCATAATACAGAACAGCCTTCAGAAAACCAAAAACCTATGCACTGATACAAAACGATGGTAGTGGAATATAGTTGACCCACCAAGTCGGCCACTCATCAATACGGTTGGTGATGGAATTCTTATTTACATTACAAATTGACGATTCCATAAAAAAGGAAAAATCTTAATATTTTGAATTCTTAACGAGGCAAAGTTAATGTCAGAGTTAACATTCATTCAACTTCAACTACTTGTTTTGACATAAAATTAATAGCATGAAATATAATCTTGATCTCTGATATATCATCGTTAAGCTAGTTTTATGTATTTTTCTGACTTTCGGTTAATACATGAAGCAAAGCAATAATTAGTGTTGAAATTCAAGTTAAAAATTTGTATGTAAATATAACTGTTTACCAATCTTGATTGGAATTATTGATGTGATTAATATCGACCGCTTCCACCTACTACGAGTTTTTTAAATTATTCTCTCAACACACGGTAAAACTCATATTTAGTTTTTCCAGTTAATTTGAGGTTCTTTTGTTACAAATTACATTCATGATATCTGCATCCTTGCTTATATATTTCGAAATACTTGAATCCGTGAAAGGTTTCTCGGAGAATATATCATTCAAATTTGGTGCAGTAAGGTCAAAGTTTGTGAGACATATTCGTAGGTATTACATAAAAAACTATTAGGCCCCTTGACCGGTGTCATCCAAACGCCCACTACCTTAATTTCTCAGATGACAAACAAGTCGTGTTTTTGAAACAATGTAATGTTGCTCTCGCCGAAATTCTACGTAAAATAAATGTGGTCCAAAACACTGTGCCAACTGACAACGAAAACTGAAGTCACTAAGTTTAAAAAAGTTCCTGTTTAAAATGTCCCTGAAAAGTTCTCTTGGAACCTAGAACTTTAAAAGCACCCATTTTTTCACGACGTAAGTACTTTGACAATTTAAAACAATTATTACTTAAAATACAAAAGTTGATACAACACTTCAGACATCTGATCCATCAGATTCCGCTGCCAAACCTGGAAGAACTAGGTATAAGTTTATCTACAAGGCACAAAAAAACAATGATGATGATGATTTATGTTCTCCAAAACGGACATTTCTATCAAAATCTCGCGATTCTATATTTTGAAGATTAAATTACTTTCTATACACAACTTATTTGAGAAAGTAAAAAATGGAGAATATGTTCAACAGTTACTTCCAAGGATGAAAATAGCACTCTTCAACTGATGGAGAAATAATAGTATGAGTTATGTTATGAGAATGAAGAGTCAATCAATATTGCACAATATTTGCATTATGTTTTTTTAACTCCAAGAGTCAAATATATTTCATCAATGACAATTTTAGAATATTTTTTAATTTTTTTTTTCAAAGTTACTTCAAAATATAAATACGGTTGCTGATTAGTTTCCGTGCAAAAAAGGATATATTTATAAATAATAAGAAAAAGCAAAGTAGTTGTAGAGCTTGATTACTTCTCTCGTGGTATCTCTTCACTCTTTCCCTGAACAGTCAATAAGATTGCGCCCTCCACTTAATTAGGGCTGTTCTCTTGCGCCCCTTCGGAGACGAAAGTTACACCAAGAAGTTACTCCACCTGAGGAAAATGGCGGGAGAGAGGAAGGGGAGATGATGGGTAAAGTTGGACAAGGCTTTGCTTAGGGGAGAGTTGAGACATGAAAGAATGAGAGTAGCGCAAGAGGAAATGGAACATTGATGACAATGGCCCTCTCGATTTTGACAGACCATGCGAATTTTATTTCATAATAGATATCCTTGTAAGGACTTATATTCTTGTATATGTCGTGGATTTATAATGATTTAATTAAGAGGAATTGTCTTGGTTACCTAGCACACTTTACTCTGCAAGGAAGTAGCAACGTATGTAATTCCACTTGTGGGTGTTTGGTTCACATGGATATATCCACTGAGTAAGTTTCGGTTAGAGAAATCTGCGCGGTCTTACAGAGAGAGTTGTAATGACCGTTTGTAGGGTTCATGGTGTTGAAGGAAGTGATTTATCTCCTATCCTTGACTTCCACCTTTCGAGATTTCGGCCCATTGGATTGCGTTGCGTCGCGAGTGCCATCTCTGGATGTGCGAGAGAAACGTACGGTGGGCGCCATTAGAGAGTACAAACAAATAATAAGTGACGACGACACGTGCAGTGTTAGGTTCAAGTTTGACCTTTATTTGCAACAGTTATGTTTGTACCGTATGAAGTGTCTAATTTGACGCATTTGGACTTGGAGCGTTATAAGGCGAAAATGACGATGAGTAGTAGGAATTCCTTCTCACTTCGTTCAGGTGATTGTTCTGTAGAGTTGGAGGCATTTCTTCGTGTCACATAGTGGATATTTTTCAGTATTTCGTTTTACAAACGAGTGTTGTTACGAAAGAAGCGACGAAAAATGTTAAAGTACTGGAAGCTCATAAATTCTTTATAACCTTCAACACAGGAAAGAATCTGATTGCGGGAAAGTATGACCGGGATGAACAATTAACTAGAGCGCATAAGAACATTCTGTTCTTCTGTTCACATGGTTTCAAGAAAACTTAAAAATTAACTCTTTCTCCAAGAAACACCGAACAAAGCCTAGTGGCTGCTGTTGTACTCAGGTTGTACTCTCTAACGGCGGATGTCTATACGATGGGCAACAGAAAGCGTTAGTGGCGTACCGTTCGATGTATCCAAGGTGTCAAGGATCCTTTAGCATTGGGAGATGTATCCACACAAGTCAGAACTTCACGCTCTACTCGAGATATGATGGAAACTTGGTTAGGGGGATTTTACATGGAATGATCCAATATTTAAAGTACGCGGCAAATCCGAACATTTAGACCGTTCGATTAGACCGAAGTAGTTCGGAACAATCCTACTGTACATATTTGTACCGATGTATTTGTCTTCATATTGAGACTTATAGGGAATTTTCGTTAATAATAATAAATTAATTAATAATAAATATAACGTCTCAAAATAAATTTAAAGAGGAAACAAAATAAATCTTAATGACCAAAAGGGGAGGGACCTGAATACTCACTTCTATGGGAACGCCTTGCAATTAAAACACATCAATGTGGTGTTCAAATGACATAAAATGTATTTATTATCTAACCTGGATAATTGGTTTGATCTACACCTACATAAATATTCGTTAATCACTGATACACTAATACAAAAATTTCAAGGTCACTACACATTATGACGCTTATTGCGCAACGGAGCTTTTCCTCCGTTATTAAATGGTACTCACCACGATTTCCGCCACTGGGCTTAGCTGGTCATTGACCTTACAACGCTTAATTACACATACCACACTTAACACGGCCTAATTACACTTAGTTACAATTTATTTGGCCTTAGCAAAAAGATAAAACACATTACACTCTCTGACACTTCTCATACGATTTAATGATGTCTGCCGAAATGATGACCAAGTTCACAGTGATTCTTGAGTGGATGTTTAAGACCCCACTTCGAATCTCGCTCCGCAACAGTTCGACCCTTCTTGGCTTCTTCACCGCACTATCATCTACTTGCTCCACTATCGCGAATTGTTTCAGGGTTGTACTTTGCTCCGCTAATTACCTTGCATACCTCTTAATTACCCGTTCCTTGCGACATATAATTGTAACTTCGTGGTCACTTGTTTATTTGCAAACAACATGCCTTCTGGCGGAAAATAAAGTGCACTCACGGAATTGGATACTTTGCAAGAACGTTGTCTTGTCTCGGTTCACAATTGTACAAAAATGATTCTACTGCGAATAATTTAACTCTGAATTTGATGCCCTTTACTCGCTGGAGTCAACTTATTGCCTGGTCGATATTCTTTCTTGTTACGAACTCGTTCTTAATTTCTGCGAATTTACTGCTTTTCACTGATCATTATTCAAAATTTTAATAATTTAATACTGTCACGTATAATTCACTGGCGACTGAATTTAGCGTTTCTTACGATTAGAATTCACTTGAGTTCGCGGAATTGTTCACCAGCCAAACTGTCAGTTTCCCAAATCTCGGAATGTTAGTTAAATTTGATGCACTCGTTGCACCGAATTCTTCTTCATCCAGAACGTGATAAATTTTCACGATTCATACTTTTTGTCTCGAATGTTATTGAAGGTTGTTACTTGTAAAATAAAACAGGTTGAAATTTAGAATTCGTAAAAAATAACATTTTGTAAAAGGTTGACTTATAAATTTCAACTCGAAGCTGATCGAAAATTGATTGATCTAATGATGATAACGTACTGGCCTCGTCTGCCCTAGTAATGTTCTAATAATCTATCAAATAGTTCCAAAAAGCTCTGTGTCCACTCTTTTTATCGAAAATGTTTGTCATGTGACTTACCCCTACTTAATATTTCCTCTCTCCAATATCTGTCTTTTGCACCTCTCCATCCTACAATTCTGATTGGTTATTTCTGAAGGAACTTTGTCGAAATTTCGTTTCGCCAATACCCACATATCGCTCCGCCCCTTCTGTTTTCTGATTCGTGGTCTTATTTTGCGTTCATGTTAGACTTTGGTTGCTGCCGAAGTAAGTAATTCCACCATTTTGTTTTTCTTTCAACAATAACCTTTGTCGTGGACTTAAGCGCAGTTGCATTCGCGGCTCCTCTCTCAGATCCTAAATTTTATGTTTTTTTTACTCTATTGCGCGGCTTCTTTTGCCCATGTGCCAGCCCTTCGAACCCTGTCGAGACTTCTCTTCAAGCTCCGCCGTACTCATTGAACTGAAGTTATATGACCCTCTTTTGAAATCTGTCCCGCGGTAGCCTGCCGCGACCCAACCAACATTATCTTCTTCGAATTTTGCGCTTCCCATCACGAACGACGTCCCCAGAGATATTCTACGACGTTTCCTCTTCGTTCTTCTTAAGACGCGTTTTATTGTAACTCTCGATCTTTTTGAACTCTTATAAATAAATAATAAATAAATTTATTGTCAAAAAACAGTACAAACTGCGTATGACCACGTGGAGGGAAAAAAAACTAATTTACTCTCCGGAAGCAAGCAAGGGACCATCCCATCAATTCCGATCAAGGGCCCTAAGGCAGAGGCGGATTCAAAAAATTCAGCAAAAATTCCTAGATAAGATAAAAAGTTAGCTGCGAGTTATAATACTAATAGAATGTCAATATGTTTGTAATTTTAAGCAAAAAATTACATGTAAGTTATTATCGAACTATAGATTATTCTGAGTATAGTGCTTAAAAATTGAAATAACACTAAATTCACGATTTATTGTTACAATAGACCCGCCCCTAGACAAAGCCTAGAGAACCTGTATGATAAATCCGCCTCTACCCGAAGGAAAACCGGAGAAAAACCCGGGCCAGGATGGGGCTACAGAATTTATGTACACAAACGTGCCAATGTTGAGTACACATAAAACTAAATTAATATGAGCCATAAGACAACACAATCATGCAAGAAAATAGTTTTTGAAATTGTTATAAGTTGTTTAAAAAGTACTACAGCAATGGCGTGATAAAGCACAAGACGAATTTAACTTTTGTTAAAATCAATAAATTCTTTTACAGTGTAGAAGCACTGGTGCAGGAGGTAGTTTTTAACCGCGGATTTGAAGATATTCAATTTCATAATATCTTTTATATTCTTGGGCAGGGAATTATATAGAACGATTCCCGAATGGTATGGTCCCTTTTGGCAAAGAGTGGTTGACACTCTAGGGCGATGAATATTACTACTATTGCGTGTATAGTGTTCGTGAACGAGACTGTTTCGTATAAAGCAAGGGTGGTGCTTCAGTAATTCGGTCTTAACAAACACGACCGTTTCATAAATATAAATGCAGGGAAGTGTTAAGATATTTAATTCCTTGAATAAAGGTTTACAAGAGTTTCGGGGGTGAGATTTACAAATTATCCGAACTATCCTCTTCTGAATTCTGAAAGTTTGAATACTCTGACCGGAATTACCCCAGAAGGTAATGCCGTAACGTAAATGGGAGTAAACGTTTGCAAAATATACGCAACGGGAAATACGTGGACTAACTGCGTTAACTAAGATTCGGAATGCGTAACACAATTTGCTTAATTGGGAATTAAGATTGTCAATGTGACAATTCCATTTGAGGTTGTCTTGAATATGGAGACCTAAGAATTTTGTATTTGTAACAGTTTTTAATTGTGTTCCGTTTAAAGAAAGAGAAACCTGGGGTAAAGATTTTGTGATACTATTGTGAAATGACATAGACACTGTTTTGTCAGTGTTTACAATGAGACGATTTGCATGGAACCAAGTCGAAAGGTTAGACAAAACTTTTTGAGCATTGGCGTGTTTACATAGTAAATTAGTGTCATCAGCAAAAAGAACCATTTTGCAATCTGATGTGGATGATGACATGTCGTTCACATACAATAAAAAGAGTATAGGGCCGAGAATTGATCCTTGGGGTACTCCGCAAGTAAGTGGCTTTGTTTCTGAAAGACAACGCTCAAGTATTTTATTTTTAGTATAGGATATTTCTACTTGTTGATATCTATCTTTTAAATAAGAAGTTAGCCATTGATGTGGAAGTCCACGAATGCCTAAAGAATGCAATTTGGTAAGGAGAATTCCGTGATCGATGACATCGAATGCTTTGGATAAGTCAAGAAAAACACCCTGAGGATTTTCTCCACTGTCTAGAGATGTGGTAACATCGTTTAAGAAGGAAAATATGGCGCTTGTAGTGGAAAAGGATTTCCTAAAACCGTGTTGATCGTCAGAGAGAATGTTATATTTTGATAAAAAATCTAGAAGACGCTTATAGAACAATTTTTCTAGGATTTTTGAGAAAGTGGGTAGTAGAGATATTGGTCGGTAATTTCCAATATTAAGTTTGTTTCCTTTCTTGTGTAAAGGTTTCACTTTAGCTCTCTTAAATATATTGGGAAACACCCCTTCCGATAAAGAACTATTAAAAATATTTACGAGTGGATTTAATATAGCGTGGGACGAAGATTTAACAATAAACTCAGGTATATCATCTATGCCTCGTGAAAATTTGTTTTTTAAGGAGCTGATGATTCCCATGACTTCACTGGCGTTAGTTTCGGAAGTGAACATAGAATTGGGTATGTGGGTGGTAATAATTGGAGGACATTGATTTGGATATATTGAGTTCGTTATTTTACCAACTTCTGAGAAGTGAGAATTAAACAAACTTGCGATGTCCTGAGGATTTGACACGATCTTGCCATCGTTTAGTAAAGAAACATTTTCTTCGCGATTTTCAGAAGTTGACGTGTAATTGTTAACAATATTCCACATGGCTTTCATCCGGTTGTTCGATTTTAGTATATGCCTGTCGTTTTCCATAACTTTAGCTGCATAGACTACTTTTCGGAGAATAGTCTTATATTTACGAAAATAATTATGGAATTCGGGTGGCTGGTTATAGCGTTTTGAAAGATAATATAAACGGCGTTTGTTTTTTGAAGAAATTCTTATCCCTAGGGTGATCCATCTATTGTATTTTTTTGTGTTAATTAACTTGCGTTTTATGGGAAAACTAGAGTTGTAATGTTTTAGGAATGTTGAGATAAATACATTGAATTTGTCGTCGGTGTTTTGGCAATTGTAAACATCTTTCCATGTTTCTTCACGCAAATAATTTACGAATATGGATTTATTTATGTCATTAAACTCTCTTGTAAATTTGTAAAGGATTTTAAGCGGTTTTAGTGTATTATTAATAGTCAATACTTGAGCAAGGTGATCACTGTATCCGGCGATAAACACTTCAGAGAGATACGAGATTCCATTGTTGACTATAATTTGATCTAGCAATGTTTGAGATGAGCCGGAGAGGCGAGTGGGGTCATTTATCGTAGTAATAAGGTTGAAGGAGTCGATAAGATTCTTGAATCGATTAACTGGTGAATGTGCAGAGTCGGATGTACTCAAGAAATCGATATTGAAATCACCACATATAACGATAGATTTAGTAGATTTATGTGCGATATGTTCTAAAACATTTTCGAAGTTCCGAAAAAATATGTCAAGATCTGATTGAGGAGGTCTATAAATACACAAAACAACAATACCGGTGTCGGTCAGTTCAACTGCAGAAATTTCGAACACACTATCTACGCAGAAGTTCTCGTAGCCTGTCAGTGGAGAAGATAAAATATCATTACGAACGTAGATACACGTACCTCCGTGGGGATTTTTGCCTTTAAAATTTTGCCGACAGTAAGAACTTGCTAAATAATAATTAGAAATAGCAGTATCGTTGATGTTGTTAGTTGAAAGCCAATGCTCTGTGAGGCATAGCAAATCGAATCGATTTTCGTGTACCAGAATTTCAATGTCTGTCAATTTGTTTGAAAGGGATTGGACATTATGATGAAATATAATTATTTTATTTTCGCAAAGAGTTTGTGACTCACGAGAAATGGAATCGACGTTAGATTGTGGAGAGGAATTTGAAATTGGTACAGCTTCTAGTTCCGGATGAAGCTCGCACACAGCACCTGAACGCGATTGTCACCTTCGAGTACCACATCGTACTCCTGAGCGCAAGTTGTAACGGTGTATGGGGGCGACAGGAGGAATAGATGTTTACGTGGGAGATGAGGAAGCAGTAGGTGAAAGAACGGGGACAGGAGAAGAAATGGGTGTGGAGATAGGAAGAGGAAATGGTGATGAGGTAGGAGCAGAGGGAGGTGGAGGAGATGAGGTAGAAGTAGAGGGAGGTGGAGGAGGAGATGAGGTACGTGCAGGAGGAGGTAATGGAGGAGGTGGATGATGTGAGGTCAGATGTGAAGCTAGGAGAGAACCGAAGTGCTGTTTCCCAGACGGTTTCAGGTGTAAACCGTGCTGGGTAAAGTCCTTGGCAGTCAGGTGTGGTTGCAAATCAAAAAATGTGATTTTTGTGTCTGCCAGGTGATGTTTTAGGGAGATGTTTGCCAGGTTAATTTCGTGGTTTATTTGTGGAACGTTGAAGCGTGGAGGCAGGCTAGAGAGCCCTATGTTTGTGTGCAGGGAGGCCATTTTTAGTTTCTGTAGATGTTCAGACACGTTATACCGCCATTCTTTTAAACGAACGCCTTGTTAGTTTGAACTAGTCATTTTGTTGTTGATCTGGGAAGATAATATTCCCAGATATCCGTTCCTTCCGCGGGCTGTCTTTTAGAATAAATTTTGAAATTTGAATTTACAAAGGTTGCTGCGTATTCGAACATGTGTCCTCCACTTGGGTGGGAACTAGGCGGTGTCTATTTTTGGTTTTTAAGAATAGTATCTTTATGGTTCTTTTGTATCCTACAATTTCTAAAGAGCTTTTGTTGCTTTTCGGAAAAATTCTTTCTCTGCTCGCTTGCGTGTGAACGTCTTTCTAACTTCACCCTCTGCTGGCTACTTTTTCTGAATACTACATTTTATTAATTTTGAGAACGTGATTGAATCAAGCACTTATTTAATCTACGGTCTCAATATACATTCCCATATATATGTTCAATGAAGTAACATCATAAAATAATTTATCAAATATATTTGATTAATGGTTCATGATAAATACATAAGAAATATTCCTACCCCCAGCAACTTGCTATTAGAGCTGAACAAAATTTGCATACTAGTTTTAAAAAAAAAGTAGTGATAGGTCACTTGGCGAAAATAATACTAAAAGCAGATATAAATGTCATGAAGTAATCTGCTAAAAGTTGACTATTTGTGGAGCGCACCATAAAAATGTGAAATGTTTAGCTTAAGAAAACTTGCTTTATACGTATAACCTGATTATAAACAGATAAGTGAAATACAGATAATTAATAATAATAAATAAACTTTATTGTCAAAAAAGCAGTTGCAAACTGCGTATGATCTCGTGGGGGGCTATAAACTAAGTTTATTGAATACCACGTGGGGGGGGGGCAATAAACTCTCCGGAAACAAGCAAGGAACCATACCATCAATTCCGATCAAGGGTCCATAAGCAGTGGCGGGTTTAAATATTTATAAAAGAAATTATTTAATAAATACGTACTGTCATCCATTTATTACTCCAAAATAAATTGTATTTATTTGTGCAGTAAAAATTCAAGATTAATGAAACAAAAGTATTAATGGCATTACCACCCAAAGAAAAACCCCACTATCTGATGGAAAACCGGAGAAATCCCGGATACGATGGAGTGGCGCAGTCTTAAAAACAATAATTGGATTTCATTTATGTTTACTCTACCATCCAAATTTAATTTTGAGGCCGCTTATAATGAATGTGAAATACCGTATTCAAAATCGTGGATATAATATGAAAATTAATTATTTAATTGTCTGGAAACTTAATTCCCTTTAAATTACAGTGACCTGTTATTAAAAATATGATATAAATTGTTAAAAATATCCTTTGATATCTACTGATATGTCGGGGACATCCGTAAATAATTGAAAACAACCAAATAATAATCATTGACACTATAGTTAGTATACTTCAGACTGATAATTTTTCAAAGTAATTGAAAATCCATTTTCCCAGTGGTTTTGCAGCACGACGTATTCATCGTTCTTATTCTCATACGAAAAATATGTGGTTTGATATCTAACTTACTACTGACCTGTAAAATTCCTGACTTTAAATTAATGTTCTTTTAAAACTTGCAGTTATGAGGGAATAACATTATGAGATTCTATCTTTTACTACTTCTGCTAAAATACAAATTTTACTTGTGACTAATTTATCCGAAGTTTTTGTTGTTATTCCAATTTTTTGTGATTAAAATGTATTTCATTGTTATCGAAATGTTTGTGGTAATTTCATTAGGGCACTCCTACTGGACTCCACCACATTCCACTCCTCATAGCATTCCGCGGAACGTAGTTCCTTGGGATAAAAGAAGTCTAACATTGCCGCGCTACCAGTTTCAACACCATTTGCCTCGACGAGTCAGAATTCATTTACCATGATGTACTATGGTAAAATATAATTACCTTCATTATATTACGTAAATAGTTTTTGCGGACACTTCTGGTACGAATAAACAGTTAAGGTTCTGAGAAATTGGCTGTCAGCGCACTGTCCAGTGGTTCCACGATAGCTGCTATATATCAGTGATTTCACTGACGAAAACTAGGACAGGGTTTTGTGAAAAGTCACATCCGTCAGTGAATGCTTGTCTCTATTGACACGCACAGCGATCGTCAGTGAATACTACCCGTTACAGAGGAGCAGGGAGTCACATGTTTACGCCAAGTGAGGTTATGTCTGTTTTCTTTAATAGGGCTTTAGGGATCGCTAATGTCTAGGTCATTAGAACCATATTTTCTATGTCTGTTCATCGTGTTCATGACACCTACCCCAATTAGAATGCCTATAAAGAAAATGATCATGAGTATACTTGATAAATAATGAGCATCTCAGTAATGTACTGCTTTTAATATCATAAAAATGCAAACTTTCTTTAGACACTGTAATTTAACAACTATTGTCTATATTTGATCAATAAATACTTATTGATGATTAATATTCTTATATTAATAATATAGACACAATCTTATCCTTGATTGTCCTTTCCAGAGCAGATGAATGAAAACTTTCATGTATATTTTTCTCGTAAAAACAATCCAGCTATAGGTTGGCAATCGTGGTCAGTGAAGAAGTAACTGGCGATGCCTTCAGTCAAAGGTATCTTGAACGTCAGTGTTAGGTTGTTCAGAAGATGGCAGTGTTAACAAGGTACGAGAAAATTCGTCGGTTATCTGACAAGAAGATGGCAGTGCTCACTGACAACTATGTACTCTCTACTGTCAATGGTGATTGAGAATTACTGACCAGAAACACTGCCCGTATATTCGTACACTTACAGAGATTTGTTCGAAATCTAATGACAACGATTCTCACAAGGAAAAGAAAGTCTTCCAACTCATCCCTTACTCTCCCTCCTCTTCTCATTGGAGCTGTGTCTACACGAATCAATTTGAGGATCGCATGAGCTCATTCAGCCACAATTAGCTGTTAGCGCCTGTGCTTCTACTCCTGAGGAGAGAGAACATGCTCTGGACGAGCACGAAGTGACTCGAAGTAACCGATATCGATTCCACAGTGTCTGATAGCAACTTCTCTATCAGTAAATGGCGCCATCCACGATGGACAAAGAATCATTTCACTGTCACGACGTTTCGTGGCTCAAGGTACCAGTGGCGGCGGTAAGGATTCGGGGTCTCCCCCGCAAGGATTTCCTCCTCTTAAAAAAAATTGGCCCCATGACTAATATAATTATACCCAATTATCATGTATACATTAACTACTAAATTACAGTTAATATAAAACATAATTCGCTCTATTACTTCCAAGGGCTCTAATAACTTTGACGTTGGCGAGCCTCTGAAGCCCAAAGGAAAAAAATTATTACTTCTTTTACTGTTTATAATTTCACTCAAAAGTTTTTATAGTTTATTTATTTTCCTACTGCCTTTCCTACGTTGCCTTATTTTCTTCTTTGACGATAACAGAAACACAAGAGAGTTCTTAGAATTTCTACGTTAATATTTCCGACGCTTCTGATGCGATGCGCTGAGACGGAGTGGCGAACAACTCAATCTACGCGCACCCACTAAACTTGACTTCCTGTCTGACTTTAAAAAAAATATTAGTAACAACAAATCATATAAATGTATACTTTATTTAAATTAAATTATATGTTCGATATAAAGCTAGTTATGAACATTCGTTTCTACGCAATTTACGCCGAAGAAATATATTTAAGACAATAACAAAATAGTTTTTCATTTTCGATCAAATCTAGAAACTTGTGATATTTGTTCATTTTCATCTTTTATTTTAATTTAATTTTCTCATCGCAGAGGGGCCCTCATATCCCCGCCCCGCCCCCCGCGACACAGGCCCTGCAGACCCGCTATCGCCACCTACAAGGAACCTGTTGGGACTATAAAGTGAGGTAAAATAACAAAGAAATCTTACTTCAATCCAGCACCCAATATCCACAACAAAATCGATTTTTTTTTTAATTTTCAAAAATTAGAAATTTACACTAATAGGTCCAAGAATCAAACTACAAGAATCAATGAGGTACACATGCCCGGAAGTGTCTCTGGAAGGAGATATAATGGCACAGAGAAAGTAAGAACACGAGACAGAAAGGAGTGTAGGGCATTATTAGGAGAATTGGGGAAGTAATATGTGTTCATATTTGAACAACATATTACAATGGATGTTCAATCTGCCAATTAGCAACGATGCGAACACAGACGTCGCATGGATTGGCGAGTACATTCTACCGGGAGTCTTGAGAATCCCCGCGACAGACGTCGGTGATATTGAGCCGAAATTTGTCGTAGTTGAACTTTGAACACATATATTACTACCTCACTGCCCCTAACAAAGCGCTTTACTCACCCTTTTCTCGCGTGTTCTTATTCCGTCTTTGTGATTATATGACATTCTAATAAAGACAAGTTATGACTTTAGAACCATAATAATTTTTTGTTCCTATTAATGTGCTCTACGATCCTTCCAATTTTTTACGCGGTCTTCTGAGACATTCTATATAAACATTAGACACAATTCTGTCCCGCCTTGGTTGGTCCGGCTGTCCCCATGGGCGTGAATGAAACAATAGATGTCTCTTCAGCGACCGGTCGTCATTTATTGTTCTATAGGCACCGATTGCTGTACAGGTATTCTACATTTCATTATATAACAAGCTACTTCTGTTCAATTTTATTCTTAAAAAAATCAATTGATTTCAGATGTGGGTTATTTGTTAGAAATTTGTAATTCATTTTTATTTGTTTATATTTGGATGGTATGGTTGGTATCTAATCCGCTCTGTGGTCTTGTCTCATCCTTTTTGTGGGGTTTTATGGCTCGTCGACATCGAGGTCATTATAGCCCTAACATTCTGTGCAGATAGGGAAAATGCAGTTACGCACTAGGGAGAGCCAACATGACTCTCCCCGCGTGTGGGACTCACCGAATGACTCGACCATACCCACTAAAAACCCTCCTGCATTACAACATACCAAAACATATCTCAAAACATACATCAAAACATTGAGGACAAAAATTAGGGGGGGGGACAAAATGATGAAAATGAAAGGTACCTTAGCCCTAATAGCGTCGGGATCGAAAAGAACAAGAGGTGAACAAGAAAGGTCAGAAAAGAGAAAGGAAAGAGCCTATCACAAGTAAGTGGAAGCTATGCCAGACTCAGCTCGGGGCCCCGTGTTTGTTCTTTTCTCATGAATGTCATCGTTATGAGGTATGTAAAGGTAGATAGAACTTCCTCATCGGTACTTCACGATTTAGGTATTTACATTTAGTGTATCAGTCGTATGTGCGTCTAGTTATTTCACAAATATTTTTCAATTAAATATTCCCGGGTTCAATTAATACGGCCTTAGCTGACTTTTTTCTTCCTTTTGAGGCACTGTAAAAGCTAACACGAAAATCGCGTAAGCAATTCGTGATGAGCGATTTAAAACTTATATGAGCGTACGGTCTTTCATGAGCTATTTCATTCGACTTCATACAGTTTTATGTTTTGACCAAAGAGTATAGATTTCTAGGCTTTCAATTGCAAATTGATCCTTTTTATTGCAGCTACAACCATTGTCGTGTTTAATCACTAATGATGTGATATGGACATAAATACGAGCATAGCTCCATAACAGAATTCTGGGACCATAGAATCTGCCCTTGTGGACTGCCCTCATTTCCAGATTAGCTATTGTTGGTTGTGTGCGTTGCGCCGTAGCTGCAGCTCCGACATATCTGCCCTCTAGGGGCAAACACATGAAGCGCCGCGAGGCAAGAACCGAACCACATCCTCACACCATATATACGTTGCCTGTATACTCTCTCAGGAGGCTGATTTTCATAATTGGTCAACAGAGTAATCTTCTCAAGATAACCACGGTAATATCTCTCTCTCTCTAAATATATATCCATAATCAATCATATTCTGGTTTTGGTTTCACGTGTTATAGGGAATCTGTAAAGTCAAATAATGTATGAAATGTTAGAAATTTCTCTTCTGTAAAAGCTTGAAGGCCATTCGGTAAAATTTATTCTCTTATAATATTCGATTAATTCTTTTATTTGTAACAATAACCACGTTGGTCGATAAATGAAATTTATGTATTATTTATTCTTATTGTATCACAAGAAACGATATTAAAATACTTGGTAATTGTGGAGCTTTAGCAACATTATCAAAGCATGATAAATTAAAAGTCGTTTCTATGTTGCTCATTTTTTTTATTGGTATTAGAAAGCTTTTTCGGCTGCATAGCAACCATCGTCAGTAACATACACTGACACTCGTTATTGAAACGAAGTATTCTTTCATAAAACACATTTTTAGTGTCTTCATTTTCAGATTTGCTATTAACTAATAAGGTTAATAGATAGTTCAGGTTTTATTTGCCCAATAATTATTATAAAATATAGTAATCGTGAATATACCAATTTTTCTAGCGGGTTTTATGATACCGTCGAATTAATATGCATGGCCCAATAATAGAATAACTACACCTCGCTGTACGATAGCAATTTAATACTACGACGAAGACATAACATAACACCCTTGATGACATTCATTTATACGACTGCCCATAATATTCTTCTTCTTGGAAACCTATTCTAAGATCAAACAAAACGTTAAATTGTTTACATTTTAAAACTATTATTTCATTTTATTGTAATTTTATTTCAATTCTTTCTTATTTTAATTTTTATTATTTCTCGTTGTATCCACTAGTGTAATACATTTTTATTAATTGTTGTTAATAATATAGTTTTGGCAATGATAGACTTACTAACAACAAATTAAGCTGTCACGTTTAGGGAAATATTTAAAATTAGTTTAATTCATTTCTGCAAGTTCCAAAAAGTCATTAAAAATATCAACAATATCTTCCCTAGGCTACGTAGGGTCGTATGAAAGGATCACATTTAATTTAAAATGGATCTAAAAAACTTAACGGCTGATAAGCATATTTCAATATTTATTGATAATAATGAATAAAGATGTAACACGGAGAACTAGAATGTTTATAATAGTGTATATTCTAGCTTTTTAAAATTATGTAGCAATAGTGTATTACACCTAATTATATTTGGTGTAATAAAAAACATTGGTGTAATAATACTACGTGTTATTAATATTTTAACAATTTTAAACAAATCTTTTCTTCTCATAATGGCTTTGCCACTTATTACCGTTTGAAGAACATATTGTTCGTAAATATTCTCCAGTATTTTCATTTCCTTACATCCAATTCTCTTTTGCCTTTCTGTTCCTTCTCATCTTCTACACTCTCCTGTAGCGTAGGGCATCCATCTCGATATGGAGGCGTAGCGCTGGGTGAGCTATGTACCGCTATTTATTTTCTCCGTGGGAATGAACAGTCGAATTTCTCATGTCACTCGACGCCTACGCTGCTGCTGCCACCTGGCGGATGCCGCAGAACCGGAGGTTCCCCTTCCACGTGTCGTCTCCCCTCGCTCTCGTTCCTCTCGGAAAACGCGACCCTTGCAGTACATTTTTCAGATCAGTGCCACACTGAAAGTTCCATTATAAGGTGTCAAGCTTTTATGATGAAATGATAAAAGACGGGGAGCAGTAATGTTACTTTATGAAACGACTTGTGGTTGATCTGTGAGTTATTTTATTCGTCCACGGAACTAAGGGTTATAAATTCCAGTGTCCGTTGGCAGTGAATTTTTTATGTTGGCCCCCTACATCATCTCAACCACTGTCACACTAGTGCGAAAAATTTAAAAGGTTATCTGTTATTAAAAATTTCTTGATTCTTGAACAGCAATCAGGATTTACAAAACATCCTAATTTCTTATGTCTGTGGGATAGTACAGAGAGAAAAAAACACTATGAACAGAAAAAATGGCCAAGAAGATCAGATTTCCATCCAGGTTTGAAAAACATTATCCGCAAACCCTTGGTTGATCCTTAAAGTATTCTGCTCCCTCCTCTCCATTAAATTCCAGTTCATTAAATCATTGGACTAGGATGACGACTGTTTTGAAAATTTAAGAGAAAAGTTTAATGAAATAAGTGATGCTAAACTGAACAAAGGTATTTTCGATGGCCCTCAAATCCGTGCCGCATTCAGAGACGAAAGATGATTACAAAAATGAATGATACAGAAAAAGTTGTCTGGATACGTTTTTAAAAAAATCGTTCAGAATTTCTTAGGAAACCAGAAAAGTGAGGATTAGGATGATTTACTTAAGGAACTATTGGGAAACTTCAATCAGCAGAGTTGTCTGATGAATTTGAAATAGCATTTTCTAAACTCTCGTCTTGACAATTTTCCGAACAACCTCGGAGACTATAACGAAGAACAAGGTGAACGTTTTGATAAAGACATCAAGGAAACGGAGCGTCGTACCGAGGAAGGTGCGATGTTAATATGTTGACAGATATCTGTTGGATATTTAAAAGGGGAAACGAGGCAAAAAACAAAAGAAAAAGAAATCTTTTGCATAGATCGTTTGAAGATAAAAGAGTTCGTTACAGAAGGACAAAGGAGTGAAGGGAACATCATTTCTTACCTGGACGCGAAATTCGCAGTTTTCAATTGCCTCATCTCGCTAAATACCACATAGTTGAAATTCTCTGGCTCCAAATTCGGATTCCGGGCATCAAAATACACATCTTACAATCATTTTTTGTCGATTTGGGCACTAATATCTGATGCTGAATCAAGATTTTCCGAATTTTCTCTATTTACATGTGGTTGTTTGTTATTAAAATATTCAGGGAGTCAGAACAATTCTGGCAGCGGATTCAGATTCAGAACACTAGAATACCTATCGTAGAATCATTTTTGGTCGGTTTGTTCAATTATATCTTATGCTGAACCCTTCCAAAGCAAGATTTTTCCGTATTTTTCCTATTTAACGGTGGTTTTTCGTGATTTTAAAGGAAATGGAGGGTGATGGAGTAATTCTGGCTCCGGATTCGGATTCAGCGCGTTAATGTACATAAGTACGAGTATACATAGATCTAGTCTTTGGTTCACACCACTTTTTATTTTTTGTGTTCCTGTGTAAATTCAGACGCAAGTAGAACCACTAGAAGCTCGTCGCGACAAGGCAACCCTGAAATTTTTTGAAAGATCTCGGCGAATAGGAGACAGATTTTGGGAATCTTATCGCTCGCCTTAAGACTCAAACGCTCGCCTTAAGACTCAAAACAGCCCTCTCGCTTGCTCTCTTGAGATAGAATCAAAATATCAAATTAATTTCGGAGAACGACTCCCCTTCAGACGTCCAGAGGCTGTCAAAGAAAGACCAGAAATCCCGGTTTTCCTGCTTCTCCCCGATATCGACGCCAAGAAATCAGACATTCCATCCCATCTGCTAAAGGCTGCAACACTAAAACTGCTTGCAACAAAATACCCAACTCCACAATGGTTACATGTATACACCGATGGGTCCGCTGCTGGCACTAAAACTGGTGCAGGCTACTACTCTACCTCTATGGCCGGCTCCTTCGCAGTCGGGAACATGAGAACAAACTTCGATGCAGAGGTCTATGCCATCAGCGAGGCTGCAGAGAAGCTGTCACTTCTTCCAGTCTATAATAAAGTTGTCTTCCTCTCGGACTCAACGCCAGCGCTGCAAGCAATTACGTCCACATCTCTACAAGAAGGGGACCTTGTACAAAAATGTCAAGAGCGCTTGTGGAAGCTCCAAACGACCACTGAGATCTGCTTGCAATGGGTCCCTGGACACTGCGACATAGACGGAAACGAGAGAGCCGACCGACTCGCAAAGGCGGGATGCAATCTCCCCCAACAGGACCTCCCAACCAGTTTTCAGGCTGCATGCAGCGGAATAAATAAAAACATCAACCAGTACGTGAAGACCGCATGGGAAACTGCAGCTGCCGGCAAAAGATGGGAACAGATAACATCAAACTCCATCCCCAACAGCCTGCCCCGTGCCGTCGCAGTAGCTACATTCAGAATGGTTACTGGCCACGACTACCTTCAGAGCCACCTGCACCGGATCGGATTAGCTGACACTCCGATCTGCCCTCTATGTTCTTTGGAGGAGGGCTCGGCCGACCACCTGCCAAGATGCAGCGCTCTGGAGTCTGCCAATGACGACTTGCATGGAAAAGCCAAGCTCTACTGGGATGCACGGCGCCTAATGGCCTCTCTGCCAAGGGCGGGCGTTGGATAAAAGAAGAAGTGTTCCTGTGTAAGAATTTCTACGATACAAAGTTCATGAACATAATTCAAAACATTTCTAGCTGTTTGACATCCATTATAAATTATGTCTTGTCAAAAACAACTTGATCAAATGAAATAACTTTTCCATTATATTTTTGACTCATTCAGTGGGGAACTATATCGCACCAAGATATATTTTACTAATAAATAATGAATAATTTAGAAACTGAAATCTTAAATCAATTTAGGAGAATTTCTAACATGATATTTCATAAAAATTTCACATGATAATGAAAAATATAAACATATTACTTATATTTATCTATCTGATGACAATAGGATTTAGTCAATAATAGATACCTACTTCATCGTTCTAGTACAAAGTTTGACATTTTTTCCCCTCAGAATCATAATATGAAGACTTGAAAAAAAAAAAAAATGGAAATCAATTAAACTAGTGGTGAAAAACCATTGCAAATATTTTCTCATATACGTTTCTCCGACTGCAGCATAGAGTAATAAAAAATTGTATTGGGAAAGGGTCATTTCTGGCGTGGTCCTCTATATTTTTTTCGTCTTCCAGTGCTATATTCAAGCTCAAAATCGCTAGATTAACTTATTACTATCATTTATTTAAAATTTGAAAGAAAAATAAATATTCAGAATATTATTTCAAAACATATAGCGACATATCAGTCCTATAAATATCGTAAAAGTGTTATGTAAATGTAATTTCTTTGTAGACAGAAATCTGCAGTGCGTTTGCTGTCCTATGTATTTTATCATTATATTTACACTGCTAAATATTATTCAAGCTTCTTGAACAGTAAGTTAATGTGCAAGTAGCAGACAGGAATTATTTTACTGCATCTATAACAAACTTTCATGCGAAATACCACTAATGCGGATGTAATGCATACTAATTGCACTTTGCGTACAGAAAATTTAACCAAAATCGTTGGAGCGATTTTTGAGAAACATTCAAAAGTGTACTTTGACCTTCATGTGAAGTACCCTTTGTTTTAAAGTAAGAAAAAAATTAGAGCACGTGCATCGACAAGAAGTAAATTCTACCATAAATACGAAATGCGAATTAAATTGGTTTATCCGTTTACTCAGAATCGCTGCGCACAGTCGGACAGATGGACGGACAGACAGACTGACTGACTGACTGACTGACTGACTGACTGACTAACTAACTAACTGACGGACGGACAAACGGATGGACAAACGGACGAACGAACGGACGAACGGACGGACAGACGGACGGATGTTATGCCAAAAGCCACTTTTTCAGAATCAGGGATCGCCAAAACGGTTATTTCCGTCGAAATCTAGCTTTCGAATTTTTTCACGATTAGATAACTTCCTATATACTACGTATATGAGAAAGTAAAAGAAATGGTGGTTTGCCGATTATATGACCCTTCCTTATATCCTGTCCTGTACGACATAAGAAGTGCTGCTATCAGGTTCTAGTCACGTAAAAGTAGCATGTTTGTGAGTTAGTGGAGTGTTTCCGCGTGCCCAGTAGAGAGCAATATTGTTTGTAGAGTATTTGTGGTTTTAAACTTTTTGACACCGTATCTTTAGACATCTGTTTGCATCTTTAAGGTGAGACTTTTTAATATCGTAGTGTAGGGTAGGTAAACATTGATATGTAGTGTAAACATGCTGGATTTTTGTTTGGCTAAATGTAAACAACCTCAAAATTTGGACGCGTATTTTATTGTCGTGGCGATATCTAATATGATACTCTACGGTAATTCGGTAAGGTACGTGGGGCACATGAAGACTGTGGGGCGGAAAACTTTTCATTTGTAAGCAGTGTAAAGATATTGAACATAAACTAAAAAAAATAAAGAAATTGCAGTAACTGAACATTTATTTTATTGTCGACCTTTTTTGTTAGTCATTAGTTGCGTAAATGGAACGTTAAGTGAAATAATTGATGAAGGTTTGAATTTTACAGTCAAATCAACAATAAAAACATTTTCATAGTAGTAAAAGGGGGATATCATATTGGGACCACTTTTCTTCATCCCAAAAATGCAGCACTTCCATAAAAATTAAAAAATAAGAAGTTATGCAACGTTTATGTTCTTGAAAGGTAAATATAAAAGAATATGAATTTTTTAAATACCTCCTTTAGTTTCTAGTAGTACATGAAAAACATAAGGGGTCTCATATTAGACACCACCACCCAACTATTAAACTTAGATTAAACTTAACTTTGGTTGTTCACGTTTCTTCAGCGTCCGCTGGAAGAATAATGAATGGGTAAATTACTATAGTTCTTTTTAATATCTCATTGTAAACAATGTATGGATATCTCCTTAATTGTTTTTGAATGTTCGTGCAATATTAAATCGCAAGGAAATCTAGTTGAATCGGTGAAGATGGATTAACTTACCATTTGTGTTAACGAATTCATTAAATCTACAGGAACTCTTTTGGCTGAGCCATCTCTCACTGCGTTTCTCAGTACGAACTAACAACGCTGCCCACTCAAAGAGCGCGCGCCGCCGTGGCAACCACCTCCGATGTTCGTGCTTCATGTTTGAGTAGAATTTTACCCACGCGGTGCGCGTCCGTTTCGTTTGATAGCTGCAGCAGCAGCGCAAACAAAAGTTTGATTGAGTTTCTATTGGAGGGTGTGATTTGAATTGGTTTCTGCGTCCGGTGGCGCATAGGAGGGAGGCTGTGGCGTTTGAAGGCTGTGGTGACGAAGGTGTGGGGAGTGGAGGTAGCGGTCGCGTTGGCAGCGGCGGAATCGAGATGGCGGTGGTTGGTATTCGACGGCTCGCGTTGGAGGTTGTCCCCTGGGAATCCCCTGCACAGTCATCCTCACACTGTTGCTTCCAGACGACATGGTTCTCAGTCCAAGGAACGTATTCCGTTTCCCTCATACTTTTGTGTTCAACTCGTATCTTAATACACTATAATATTTAAAAAATTGTGAATTTAGCAAGACACAATTAATTTAAAATGACATCACATACAATTATTTTACCTTTTTATATACTTTTATCTCAGATTCGCAACATGTACTTCGAAAAATAACAGGAAGTGGAATATTCATGCCGAAATAATTAACCTATTATAACTGATTTCATGGAATCGTAAACTTCCTTACCACTTATTATTTTCAAATGTTGGGAGCGAATTGAATTGCAGACGTACACCAAAGGTGTTTTTACAAGCCCCATATCCCTATTTCATAAAACGAAGGTAAGAGAACAAGGAAAAATATGGGTGAAAGAAATCGTGTGTGATTAATTCTCTCTTGAAGAACATTTCAATTCAATTCCAAAGGGCTTTATTAAACAAAATTTGTTAAATCTAAATACAACAGAAAAAATATACAATGCAAAGTTATTGGCGGGGCTGAGGGCCCGTACGCCTTTGTTTAATCCCGAGTTTGCCGTGGGCTGTGCATACTGTACCCTGGCATTCACTCTCAACGAACGTTCTATTGCTTGTTGCTTGGTATTTAAGTTTTACGATAAAAATAGAAGACATGTACATCTTGAAGGACATACTACTTTAAGATTTATCAAGGATGGTCTGATTAAAAAATTTGGTCTCAAAATTCCTCTATCCCCAGCAACAATTTAGGTTGTGATTCTCAACGCTGCAACCATGTCAAACTGTTCATCTTCAATAACATGTTCATGAGATATTCTTCTTTACACTCTCCATCCCTTACGTTCCAATATTTGTTCCAACTAGAACCAACACCATCCTGTATTTTCTTCATGATGAAAACTTAGCGTTAAACCAAAATATCATAATGTTCATTAATGTAAATACAATAAATCAAAATATCATAATGTAAAGTAGACATCCGCTAAGAAAGGATTTTATGAAAATCCACCCCTAACGCGGTGAAATGGGGATAAGAATGATTTATGCATGTATTACACCATAACTCTAGAGTGTCTGGAGCAATTTCAACCAAACTAAATCCACATATCACTTACTATATTACAACAGGCACTTTGGGGGTAAAATATTCCTTGCACCCCTGAGTGAGTGAGAAGGGGGTGAAATGTAAAAATAATGAAAAAATCCGATTTGAGATTCGAAACCATATTTTTCGGTGCCATTGGGATTGATAATGTCGTCGCAGATGCTTTCTAAGTTAACAATCATTCGTCATTGCAGATATGCCTCTAGCACCCCTAGGGTAGGGGTGGGAATGAAGAACTGGTAAACAATAAAAAGAAGACCGATACTTGTGTTGAATAATTTTTGGGACCGCTGAAGTGAAGTGCCAAATAAGTACATGATCACCCCCTATAAGGAATATATACCCTTTGTATTGGGGGTGACGGAATGATGGAAAGTGATCGATATTAGTGTCGACATCGTAGTTTTGGCGGCCGCTGAAATTAGTAGTGACATTCTTGAAGATATGACAGTTCACGATCAATTGTATACCCTCCAACACCCCTAGGGAAGGGGATGCTATGAAAAAAATATCAAATATGACATAACAGTGACGAGTCCATAATTTTCGGCGTCGCTGAGTTGATAGTGAAATCCCGTTATCGTGTAAGTCTGAACTCAGCCCTCATGAAACAAAAACACCACTAGCACCATTTGGGTGGATGGTGGAAATGGGTTTATGAATAATAATTATTGAAAACTAATACTGAAATATTAATTTAAAAAAATCATAGTTTTAAGGTTGACCAGATATTTCAACTACCGATGCCGTTACGTTCAAGATGAGATAACATAGGAGCTCTGTATTCTTAGCGATGGGGGTGGAAAGGGTGAGATGTAAAAATAACGTAAAAAGACACATATTAGGGTCAAGTCCATGGTTATTTTGTATTATGAGATGAATAATCGTATTTCCAATGAAATTATGCACCCTTCGGACCACATGAGGTGCACGATGCCCCTGGAGGTGAGTGTTGGGAAGAGTGCGACACAAAAAATTATCAAAAATGTCCGGTAAGAAAGGATTTTCCAAAATTTCCTCTCTAAGGGTATGAAGTGAAATTGGTGTTTTCTATTTTTTTTTATTAAATCAGTGAAAATAAGGGATTGAGGGTACGCTCCTATACTAATATAACCTCAAACATCAATGGATAATATTCTCAGTGGATACCAACGAGGATATGAGAAAAATAAAATTGGAGACATATTACAAAATTCACGCTTGCAAAGCTGCGGGTACTCAACGAATATATAGGATATTTATACAATGGAACTACAATATTTGAAGGAGAGAAAACTTGAACATTATTCTATTAAGAATTCATAGAACATTATTTTACCCACTCAGTTATTATTCTAAAAAACCAACCACGGGAGAGATAATTAATTTATTATATTGGTATAACGATCTAAATGCTCGTACATGACACATGATTACATCGATACGTCATGAAAATCATCAATAATCCATTATATACATTTTAACTAGTATTTTATGACACAATCAGGAATCCTACATACGTTCCCATGCTAGCCAGGTCAAACGTTTTACTGTCGTAGGAATCTGGCCACTGAAAGTTTTCTGGAAGGTAATTGTGTGCAGTGTAACTTCCCTTAACGGACACTTCCAAAAAGCGAATATTTCAAAAACGAGACAAGTCTCATGTGTGTCCGTTAAAGGTTAGTCTCATTGTATCAATTTGTGACAATGTAAATGTCACCAAATCATATTGTTAAGAAACAATTTTCTCCCCTTCTGTTATCATTTGTCCACAATTAAGTCATTAATGACGCATTTTTTACAACAAGAGACAAATTAAAGTTTATTAAATTTTGCGTCAAATGTGTATAGTTCCTTGAATTTCCTTAAATGGTTAAATTCCGTGTTGATTCATAAAATATAATTTTGTTTTTCATTTTTCACACTTACAGCACATTTTCCCTCCTAGATCTCAGTGAAAGATAAAAAATTCTAAATCGTTTTATTGATAAACAGTTTGTAAAAGTAAATGCTCCGTGAAATATTGAAAGTGGTCATTATGTGAAAGATGCTAGGTTTCTTCTTTACCGAGTATCACGGTAGTGCAGAGACGTTCCCTTCAGATTTCAATAAATATTGGGACTACGCAAAAAGATAATTTGGAGCAAGTTTTATTGCGGTATTTCATGGCTATCCACATGAACTAACGGAAAAGAGCACATAACTGTGATGCTGAGGCAGAAGAAACAGTTGCTACTGGTGTAAATATGATCTCAGCCTTGTTGAGCCCCTCTTTCATCATACTTGCTAAGTGAGATCCAGATCAACATGTTCACAAAGTCCTTCTAACGAAGAAACTTCAACATGACTGCTCTTCCTCCTACTCAAGAAGTCGGTCAGTTTCATTCACACAAGATATTCTACCATATTATAAAGAATGTAATATCATCATGTATTATGCCCAACTCAATGGGGTTGGAAAGTTACGAAGCATGGATTGCTCCGCGTAACCATTACTGCAGAACCAACGCTACGAGAACAGCAAAACAGTACCGCCTATAAGTGTTCTAAGGGATGTTTCAGAACTTATGGTTGCTCTAAAAAAGACATGAATACTCCCGAATATACGCCAATTGTAAGGGTATGTCGTACATAAATGCGCTAAATACATCAGTGAAGGGGACATCTACGTGACTTAGAAACCATTGATATACGAGTAATTGCCGATGAGGACATAACCGAAGATGAACTTTTGACATTAAGCATTCTCAAATGCCTAAAATTTCTTTACAGAAACCTCAATGTAATTGAAATGTTATGTGCTTTGATGTCTATTGACCCAGAAAAATTGATATTGTATTTAAACACAATTCCTGTACCAACTTCGTTGCCTTACCGATGAGCTTGTAGATAACTGGTGAATACAAGGACATAAGATAAGACTGGAAAAATTACTATAGTCATATTCAAGAACCGATCAATTCATGGTGCAAGAAATGACAGTGCACTACATAAAATTTTTTATTATTCTTCATAGTGCAATTTTTCATTAACACATTTAACATAACAAATATGTTGTCCAAAGTTAAAAAAATGCACCTATTGACGAAAATACAAAGGAAATTAAGGTTTTTGGAATTTACACAGAATTGACTTGGAGGAGTTAAAATGTAATATGCTCATTTGATGTAGAATGTTGTGAACTCATTACAGTAATCCTTTGAGAAAAGTGCAATTTATGCGTTATTTGCGTTAAAACGATAAAAGTCCATAGTTTTGAGGTTTTTGATCTGCTCCCTTTCACCTACGAACCAAAGAATAAAACCAAAGAACAAAATTGGGGAAAACTACAAATGACTTATTTTGCATTTTAAGAAAAGAATAAAACCATTTACATCTTTTCGAGAATTAAGCGGAGGCATGGCCACAGCTTTGTTTCCTAGACTACAGAAGGAAAACGATGTTTTACAATATATTATTAGATATTACATGTCTCAAATAATGCTCGCAGAATGTTTGTGCAATTAACCCGTCCACCTGCGTGCTGAGCAAAATGAGCTTATTCCCTGGCTACGTGCTTGACACATCCTTGTAATCCCCCAAGAACCCGTCGCGACCCAGATGCTTGTCCCATTAGTACTTTACTGGCTACCTCTAAATGATCTGATCTCTGAATTTTCAATCACATATGATCACCAAGTGAATACTTTATTCGGAGAGTGGACAAAACAAGGTTGAAAAAAAGGACTCTCGGCCACGTCCGCAGGAAGTGAGAAGTCCAGGACACCATTTATCAGGATTTTTTGTACAGGCTCTTTAGGCGACGACTTTCTAAATAATAAATCTTGAATTTAGTGTTATTTTAATACTTACGATTTATAAACAATATTTTCCGAATAATCTATAGTTTGTAATAATATGTACCTGTGAAATAACTATTTTGTGTTTTATTAAATAAAGATATTTTGGTTTTCTGTTAATATTATAATACGCACCGAAATACTTTTATTCTTATCTCAGGAGTGTGCTGAAATGTTAAATACGCCTCTACCTTAGAGCCCTTGATAGGAATTGATGTGATGATCCCTTGCTTATTTTCGGAGAGTCAATTAATTTATTGACTTCCACATGGTCTAATGCAGTTGTAACGGTTTTTTTGACAATAAATTTATTTATTTATTAGTCAAAATATTTTTGTACTCTAAACATAATTAAACAATTATTACTTCTTTTTGTGTGTGTTATTTATTATTCGTCTTTCAGAAACATACGCGAACAATTTGGGACTAATCGCTTCCTCAGGCACAATCTATTGGCATAAGGGGATACCTCTGACTCCGATAGAACGTAGACGGCGTCAGTGGCATCGTTGCCGGGAACGGCTGACGGGTCAATCAATATTCAATTCGCATGAGAGGCCGCACGCCGCGTGGCCCACACAGTAATTACGATGACTTGACACCCTACGAAATTCGGATAACTGTTTTACATGGACGCGCACGTCGGTGACAGTCGATCTGGCTGTCGCAGATTACGATATATTGCGACTCTCCTTACAACGTTGTGTTTCGCATTACACTTCAAACTGATTTAAGCATTTTAAAAGAAAAATAATTATAGTTTATATCTTTAGTACTTGCTAAAATACAAAATTATAAACATTCTTTTGAACTGTTGTGAAAAACGTTTGGATTTCACAAAATGTCAAAGTGAGCAGTTTCCAAAATAAAATTTTTAATTGTAATAAGTTTTTATTTTTTATTCATGAGAAAAGCACCAATAATATCCGACTCAGATTTACTGGATTGGAACCAATTTTTGATGTTTATTAATTTATTAAATTATTTATTTGTGGTGTTTTATAATATTGTAACTTTTATTTGGAATGAACACTTTTATGTAATTGTCAGTAGTGTCATATTAATATTTTAATGATTGATAGAGTTTATAAGAAAATTTTTCCCCAATTTTTTTTCAATTTAGTGGGTTACATAAATTTCAACAAAATATGTCAAGAAATTTCAACATCAATATTATGTGAAGAATTTATCTATTTCACCTACCCTATTTATTTCTTCTCTATTTCACATACCCTTCACATATGGTCATGGACATATGACATCCTTGGCACACACCTTCCCCCGGCAAATATAAATTAATTGTTATATAGAGGAGTTGATCTTACCCCCACAAACTTCCTAGTTATTATTGACGCAAAGATCATGAACTAGACCTGGCAACTATTTTGATTTATCCACGAGTGTTATCTCAAACTTTAAGAGGATATCCAATTTTGTAGTACTACATTATAGTCGAAATATCAAAACATTAATCTGTGGGGAGTGGAAACCTACCACAAATTCTGCACACACGTGCCGATGTTGGGCAATGGGAATCACACGAGTTTCAATGTCGTTAAAAATAAGTGACGGTCATTTACTCAAAATCACTGAATTTTTCCTTAAAAAAGTACCCGTGAAGTGATCCATTGTCAACAGATCACGCTAGACAAAGTAAACGAAATGTAAGAATTGAATTCTGGAGATACTTTCCGTTAAAACCCATGGAAAGAACTTTTAGTGTACCCTCCCGCATCACAGCTCTCCAGTGAGAGACAACGTTTACGCCAACTCCCTACATTTCATTGTCCTTACCCGTACGCTGTCCGTTTCCGATTCAAAGAGCGGTCGACTCCAGCACACTCGTGTGGCTAACGCCAGAAGCAACCTCTCGCTAACTCTATAACTTCCCGCGCGTATTGTCTCCGCTCTGCGTGAGCAATTTGCCGCGGCACTGTCGTCGTTTGTTAATCCCCGTCCCGCGCGGCTGAACACTAGTGAGAATGGTCAAACACACGGACGCACGCATTGACACGCGCTACGTCGCTATTCATGCGGATGCATACCCTAAAGAGAATGTGACTGACAGGGTTAGGAGAGGAATATGATTGTTTGGTAGTGGGGCATCGAAATATGGATACTATGTAGCATGTGTACCAAATATAAAATTTAAAGATAATTCCTTCCTGTTTGTAGATTGCCTTCAATCGATTATTTGGTTGGTATATGAGCTGAACTATTAGCTCCGAACCTCCGACCACCCAACAAAAACACATCATCACCAAACTCTTATTCATAACATTTCGAAAAGTGGTTTATTTTGATGTTCTCTGTGCTCCCATCTGTTATTCATACAACGTGAATGTTTTTGAAAATATAACGAGAAAAGTTTTGAATATAAACATGCAAAAGGTCACTTTTCATGTAATTTTTCTTCTCTCAAAAATGGCCTGAGGGTTGCCCGTTACCAGCTCACAGTAATATTCCGCAAGCTACTCTTTGTAAACACAATGTTTCACGTCTGTGTCAACAAGAGACATTCACAGTAATAATGAATGACCTCACGTAAGGTTTAATGCACCGACGAGACAAGTTTGCGAAGCTGCTTTTAAAGACAAGACAAAAGAAATAAGACAGAGACATAAGGTTTATTTCTTAATTTTTGCTTTGAATGGTAACATACGGATTATACGTATGCTACTCGGACGAAGAAAGAGTTTCTTTTACGTCCAAACACCTAAGGCTGGGTACATTAAATGTAGGAGAGATTATGACTTCGCGTAAGACTCATTTATAATATTGTCAATGTATTTGACGAAACAATTGCTAATTATGACTTACTTATTCCATGATTTCATTAATCGCTTTCTAAGGAATTAGTATAATTAGGTATTATCTAATGTTACACCATTCTTCAAAATGAAAACCACTGTACGACTCAAGAAAATGCACAGTAATTTTATAAATTGTTTACACTCTCTCTTTGTCCTTGTAAATAGAACACTATCTATTGGAAACTTATCAAAATATTTTCGTTAAAAATAGTGGTAATGAATAGACAATAAAATGAAACACTTTGAAGTCTTTAGATTTGAGAAAACTCAAATGAAATGGATTAAAGGAATTACTTAATTGGTATAGTTAAATTTTGTGGTGATTTAAACTGCACATTCTATGAATGGAGGTAAAAAATGTATAAAGGTGTGGTAAAGATAAACATTATTATGATCTTTAATTACACGCGCGAGAAAATTTTATGTGTACTTCAACGGAATAAGTGCAAGGAAATTAGATTGTGTGTCAAAATGACCAATTGTCCCATCTCATCGACTGTTGTGACTGATAATTCTTTTATTCCAGATCTTTAGATCAACTGTAAATCACACTCATTGTAGATGGAGCCTGCATCATCATTCATCCGCTTTGAACATAAACTAATTAACACCAGTCGTTTACGTGTAAACTACTCAATAGCTGTTGTTATTACCAGTCTCAATAGCGACCTCATCCTAGTTACAAATTCAATGTCCGCCCGCTGCCAGAGAATCTCCCGCAAGGCTCACATGTTCCCACACACGCACTCATACTTAATAGAGACCTTAATTTAAGACAGAACCGTCAGCTGTACGCAACTTTAGAGCACGTAATTTCTCATAAAAGCTGTATTCACTGCGCACAAATTCTCATATCCTCTTAGGCATCAGTTGTAACTCAATGCTCACCTCTTATTGGTGGAGAAGGAAGAAAGGGAGGGAGCTACGACACAAGCATGTGACCAACAACAGCAGATTCACAACACTATGAGAATCTGTTCGTAGAATTTTCCGGAAAGATAAAAAATTTCGCATTATATTTCCTTCCCTGACGGTTCTCTCTTGATTGAGGTCTCTAATACGCTCGGTGCATGTGTGGCTGCCATACACCGCCAGGCGTTGCCCCGTTGCAGATAAGCCCTGGTGGTAGTGGTGGTGGTGACGGGGCGCGCGTATAGACGTCATGAAATTCAAATGAGTTATTGTGAACGGTTAACATTCAGATAACGCGGCGTAAAGCTCTTGACACGGAATAATCCAATAACGTGTGAATACAATTATCGTGGTCCGGACTCCATGGAGGCGACTGTGGAGGCAGCGTCGGCGTCGGCGGAAAGGCTGTGGTGGACGCTGCTGCCCTCTGAGCGGAATGGTGTGGAACTAATGGGTCGGTCGACAGATAACTCCCTGACGCATCCCGTCGAAAAAGGGGTGAAGAATGGGACTTCCTGGCAGTGTTGACGTTTGCGATGAAGAACTGCGATAGTGGTGTTCAAACAAGCACCACTCATCTCTGTGGAAGGAATGACATGTAAAGAAACAATTAGGGGTCCAACTACTTTGCTGGTGTTTGGTATGTCTTAGAATATATAACAGTTGGAAGACGAGATAGTAATATTTTCCATAGACAATATTTATCGCTATATCTTCTATAAACTAGAGTTACAAACGTTAACTCTTAGTAAATGCTCATTTTCTCCCAACATTCTTAACAAATTACTAAAAAATTAGATACCGCTACAATGATAATTTTCTGGGACTTGATTTAATCTTTCATTTTAATTATGTACCATTTCTTTAATACAAATTATTACACTACAAATTATTTTCGAATAGTCGACAATTCTGCAACGGTTTTCCAGTGTCGGTTGTGCGAGTGTGTTGGAAGACAAAGTACGCTCCATAAAAAACAAATACCTTAAATTTTGATTGTTTGTTTCGAAACTCCTGGGTGGGTTCAAATCGTTAGGAAATATTTTCACTAGTAGTAAAAGTAATGCAAAATTATGTAGAGTCATCGTAAGCAAAAGTAAATTCAAGACTGCAACTCCTTGCCTGCCACGAAGATAATATAATGAGTTTGTTCCATTCCCGGTAATCTTAGGATGGGTAGTGTCACACATTTTGTGAATAAACTTTATACCCACAAATTATTTCAATGAATCAAATTGAGCAAATCTCAACAACAAGAGCTAATTTGAAAATGCAGAGTTTATTTCTTCGTAACTGTATAGTATCATAATCTTCAATATTTTACAAGTGTAATTGAGTATTTTTTTTGTTTTCAGAGTAATAATTATCTGAAAATATATTGGGAATCCCTAAGACAACTTCGTTAAACGTCATTTTAACCTAGTGTTTATTTTTCTATCATAGCCATAACATTATATATTTCAATTCACGGAGCTTCTCAGCTAAAAATCACGTATCCACAATATATCTGGAAAAGATGAACATCATTTGGCACAGAATGATACTTTATTGCACAGTGATTTCGAGTAATTGTTTGCCCTTTGAATTAAAGCTAATCGGAGTACTATGGAATAATCACCTCGGATATTTTATTTATGTTATTTTATCCAAACGAAAAAAGTTGGCAAGGCAGCCAGGAAGAGATGTCGATGTTAGAAAATAATTTATATTTCAAAATGTAGCTTGAGAGCATGAAAAAAAATTAACGTTATCGAACACACATATACGGGAGTCCGAGCTGTTTTGAAGTGGGCAAACGTGTTGCAACAAAAACACAATTTTTTAAAATTATGGTACTTTTTTTAAATGTTATTTTTTAAAAATTATATAACAAATTGGAACAATATTTGAAAGTTTTGACACATCATACATGAAGTTTTGTTCAGTAGCTTATTTTTGTAATTTCTAATCAATTATTTGATACTCGTTAAAATCTCTTTATGATTTATAAAAATTAAAAAGTTGTTAGTCACGCAATGTGTCTGAAAATGTGCAAACATTGAACTCGTTTATGATCTTACAACGATAAAACGTATTAAACGTATTTATCTTAACTAATTACGATTTAATTACGTAAAAGGCAACAAGCTACTGCAAATGTAGACGCAGTATTAACTGAGCTCACAGAGTTTTAAATTTGCAGAAAATATATTTCACCTCTTCCTGCATCACAACTTTTGAACATCCTCTATTAACTTCCAGGCGAACACGAATTCATTTATTCCGTCGAAATTCTGTCTGAGTTTGGCGCTTGAATAAAATCAAATCTGAAAAACAAACACCCCCCCCCCCCCCTAGCGACAGGGGATCTTTATGGCGTTCAACTAAGTATACAAGGCGGTTAAAAGTAATCAACTGCAGTTAAAAGCTAGTTATTTCTTATCTGCCTTTCATGTCGTACACTTTGGGGAATGTTAAGAGCTTCTATGAAATTAAGCTTTAATGGCCCAGACGGGAGAATCTTAGAAAGAGACGGATTGCGCTTTTCAACTTTTTGTTCATGAAACAAGAGGGTGGGGGGCGGGAAGGATAAAGACTGCGGCAACATTTTTAGCAGATGCTTGGTAGGGTTCTGTTAGGAGACGGGGTAAAGAAGTGAGCTAGTTGTTCTTGGATGATAAGAGAGCTTTCTTTCGTATTACTTCGTTTTTGTGCGGATTTAAATATAAAGTGGGTCTAAAATGCACGCGGAAAACTTGGCTTTCTGGGAAGAAAAGGAAGAAAATTTTATGTCGTCACAACAGACGAGAGGATTTGACGGTCCACAGTTTCATCGTACAAACGATAAGATTTTTCGAAATTTTCGAAAGATGTTTACATGAATGCATATCTCATCTGCATTAAAGAGACCATTTAATTACATGATACGACAATCGTGTGACGCGTAAATAATTTTATCCAATATTCCTGAAATTGATCACAAAACGTTTCATTTCCGATTTTCCAATAAAGGCATTGGATTTAGTGAAGGAAATGAGCCAAATTTTTAACCACAATTGAAATGCAAACAGAAAATTAAATCAGAAATTGGCATAATATTTAAACAGTATTCTACATTGTGCTCGAATAATGTTGAAGGTTCGATTATTTGATAACGGGAGAGTATTTTCCTTACGAATCACAAAGACTGGAAACACCAGAAAATATTAATAAATTTAGTTATATCAATGAAATTAATTAATTTGCAACGTTTATTGACGTATTTTATTATTATTATTATTATTATTATTATTATTCTCGTAAACTCCTTGAACATTATACGACTCCTGCTGATTAATAATACATAAAAAATCCTCTTTAATTCGACACGTGGGGACCTGAGACCGGATTAGGGATTTTTCCGAACAATGGAGGATTCTTCAGAAAATCAATGAACAAAATTGATTGTTAAATTTTATAATGAATGTAGTAACAGTTTGCTTTAAAACAAAAAATCATAAAGGTATAGACGAAGTTTTTATGAAATGAAGATAACTGTCATAAATTGTGGCAAAAATCAAGGGCATGGGAAGAAAAATAACTGAAAAGAGCAATTTTTTACATTAACGTGCTTTGCCAAAAATTCCGTATCATAAAACATTCCGGATTATTGAATGCTGGACTAAAGAGTTTATATGGTGCGCAATTTCCCATAGGATTTGTGAATTCTCACTCAAGATCAACCTATTTCCGTAGCATTTTTCTTCCCATGCAATAGAAATGCAAGGATGCTCACGTGAACGAGTGACTTTTTTCCTTCTTTCTTCTTCTCAAATCTCTGGGGTGTGCGAGGTGACGCCTATTGTAAGTAGTACCATAGGTTATAAATCTGTCAGAGTGATCGCGATACTGAAGCTAAGCTGTGTTTGAAAACTTCATGATTGCAGTAAAGAAAAGTCTATCTGTCCTTTTTATATCCGTCGAAGGTGCCCATGGGGTTTAAGGAGGGTAAAACTCTGTAATTAGTATACTGAAAGTCATGTAATTTACCGAAAATAATGCAATATGTTTGTCTAACACAAAATGTTAACTTCTACAATTTTAAGTAATCTTCTACATAAATAATCACTAAATGCTGTTCGTTGGTAAGAGCATAACTTGAGAACGGCTGGACCGATTTGGCTAATTAAAAAAAATGTTCGTAATAGTCAGAATAGGGTTTTTATGAAAGAAATTGGAAAAATATCCCGGAAAATGGGAAAATTCGGGAACGAAATAAAAGTGCTTTATTTATGGGATTTTTGTGTGAACTGAAGATTCTCACGATTCACGATAACTCACCATTCGAACGATGGATACGCGTAATTATTTTTTTGTTTTGTTCATTATGGTCCTGGAAATGTTGTCGGAAAAATCGGGACAATTACAAAGGAAAGTCGGAAAATGTGGACAAACTGCAAAAATCATAATTTTATATGCACTTTCGACCATAACTGACGATCATTCTTTAATAGATTCAATGATCATTCCGAAATACGTTTTTTTCTCATTTTTACTTTATTTACTCATTTAAAAATCTTTCCACAAATTCACAAAACGATGACAAACAAATTTATTTGTTTGGACACGACAGCTGTCTGTCAGGTCAGCTGTCTGTCAGGTCAGCTAGTATCCCAATAAATATTAAAAGTAGTCACAAAAGTGACTATTTGCTGTAAAAGAATGTAATTTAATAACTCAATAAACTAAGACACAAGGTAATATTCATTCCACACGCTCGATGGGAGAAAGAACAGAATAACAGCAAAGAACATGTGAATTGAAATCATGACAGATGTTGGCGTAAGATTTAAGTTTAAAGAAATCAGAAAGTACTGCCAACATAACACGAGGTAGACTTATCATTACCCTTATGGACGATGGCGAAATAAAAGCGATGGTTTCACTGTATACAGACTGTAGACCAACATCAATCCATTTACATGGGCAGTAAATAAATAAATTAATACTATAATTACAAATGACCATGTTGAGGACATTACAATAATTGACTGCTTCTTCTTTACAACTAACTTGTAAACAGAATGTGTACCCGTTCATGCTTTCCCCCTCGGTTACATTTTCTCTGAGTAACGTTACACGACTTTGGGTGTAGGCCTCGGCACACTAGGTAAAAGGTAAGAGGAAAAGATGTGGCCAGCATCTCGCTCCGGCGGGTTTCAATCCCAGGACATGTCTGGTACTTATTTAACAGCAGGCAGGGTGGGTGGGCTTGGGAGTCAATACTAGCAAGTAAAGGGAATATCATAAGAATAAAATGTAGGTGAGAAAATTCCTTAGTTATCCCGTAAAATATCTTAGGAAACTTAAGATGTCACTACTAGTGCCAAAATTGTCATACCAAATCAGTTAACAAAACACTATGAAAGTTTTATATTTACAATAAGCCGAGCAGTAATCTTGTATAGAAAATGATTGCTATTAATTGAAGTTTACAGCCTAAAATTAGTTATGTAGGTATAATTTGACAAGTCAACGAGTGAACAGTATATAATAATCCCACTATGGTGTCTCATACATTTATTTCTTAGGTTTTGGAACTTCTGTACTGAGGAATCATCTTTTACGATGTTTTTTAAATCTTTACATGCTCAAGTCTGACGTAAATGCTCCTTATTATAGGTACAATATGTCCAATATTTCCTATTTAGAGATACTGGACCAAACAAAATGAACTATAGTTTTATCACCCCTCCTATTTATTTCCCACAATAAAACTAGCATTCAATTACTTACACGCAGGATAAAAGATTTTGTTTGGGTTCAGAAAACAGCTTTTTTCAGGTTACAATATAGAAATCTGCAGCATTTATCATTTTGGATGATTAGTTGTCATAGGTATTAAATATTTCTGCGGTCTCATATACTGAATCCGTATCTGGCTGCGGATTTAAAGTACCAATGCAATATGATCAATTATTAGTTAATTAACTGTTTAATCAATTTTAATTACTCTGGGCCAATAAAGAAGAATATGGAAGAAATTATTTCCAGCATGTGTGCAACAAATCAAGTCATTCGATATTATTTTAACGTTCTAAATAACTGAAAAATTTCTTAAATTACGTATAATTGCATTCAAAAACTTTGTGCTACGTTATTTTCAGGAAATCTAGTACATGAAGCAGTAATATCGTATATTCACATATCAAGAATAGTAGTAGCGGTTTGAATTCTCTTACATGAAAACTAAGAGCGTACATGTTAAAAATGAATACAAATTTTACTACAGGTGTTGGAAACAGGAGAAAAATAGCTATACTTTACTCTGAACTTATTCAGAAGAAGGTCGAAAGTTTTCCTCTTTTAATTTGTGAGTGAATAACTTGGGCTCCTCTAAAAATATTACATCAGAAAACCCTTAATTACATTAGTACATTAATTTAATTAAATTTGAACAGCATTAAAAAAATTGAAATAATACCAATAGCAATATATGAAATAATGAGTTATTAAAAAATAATAGAACATTGAACAAATATATCACTTTATCAATTCCCAAAAAAGGCGTTTTACACATCTTTTTGTCGTGTGTTCTTTCTCTCTCTCTTGGTGTCATTTTAACTCCTTCGGGAGGCATCTAAGGACCTGAGTATCTTCATGACTTTTTTCCCCAATTAATGTGCTTTATCATCCCTACAATTTTTACGTGGATTTCTGGGACAATCTGTACTTTTTAATTAGCCAAACAACATTACACATTGTTATTAAATGTCATTTGATTTGTTGGAAGTCCTATCCTGGCCTGGATGTGGGATCGAAAGATCAATCAAAAATGAAATTCTTGTTGGGAATATCCCGTTGTTTTTGGTAGGAAATGTAAAGTGTTCCTTTTGTTAATTGATCTTATTGATGTCTGTCTGTCTAAAACGACGAGTGTTGGAACGCAATTTTCTGCTGAGTTCGAGTGCTATCGATGTGGATTCGTTGAACCAGTTTGAGCGAAGGTCTCCGTTCTTAATTACTTGCTCGAAGGACCTAGTTTCTCCATCGATTTGTAAGTAGCTGTTTGAATTCTTCCTTTCCCACCTTGGCAGATCAAGTCGATCGGGAGGAAACTGAAAAGCCAATCTGGCTTTTACCTTAACGTGCAGCAAAGTTGATGAAAAATCATGAATTAGTTCTTAATTTATTCATGAAAGGTGTGGTTTATTGATTAAAAAATCTTGAGAAATGTCAGAAAAGACACAAATGTTACTTGGCCACACTTTTGACTATATTTTTCTCAATCATCGATGCAAAATATTGGACTTGTAGTTTGGAAGATTTACAAATTACCCCTTTATGTTCTTTGAGACATGAAGGGGAGTTTTTAAGGTTTTTATGAGGAACAGAAAATAGTTGCATTCCATATCTCTCGTCGATAATTGTAAGGAAAAGTTTTCGTAATTGGCGAGATATTCAACTATGTGTTGAAAAAAACAAATTTTGGTATTGGATGTATTCATAACGAAACAGAGAACTGATTTTTCGCATTTATGTTTTCTTGATAATGTAAACAAACGAGAACACTGTGAAAAGTACAATTTTTTGCGTTATAATAGGGTTTTATGTTTTATAAAACCTGTGTTAATAATTTCTATAAAACCATTTACGCACTTCGCATCGAAGATCATGTCCTATTCTCAAGATTCGCTTCATTTAGTTTGCCGTAATATTTGCCCTCACGGGATATTCCTCGTCATATCAACACAATTTTAATACTTTTCTCACATGACCATCTCTTATTTGGATAACAATTTGTGCGGAGGTAGTATCGTAAAATTTCAACCAATTTGAAATTTACAACAACGTGTAGTTTAAGAAAAAAAACCCAAAGTGTTCTACACAAATCATTTGAATTGCTCTGAAAGCTCTCCTTGAGATAGAGTGCTAGTAGAGGTGTCATTCTCTAGTTTATTTAATGATCTTTACAATGATATGATATATGACGTATGTCAACGAGGAAAAAATTAACGTGTTCAAAATCAAACTTTTAATTTCTCAGAATGAGCCACTTGAAAAATTTTCAAATTATAACTGGAAAAACTCGTCTATTAATCACTTTTCTTCTTCTTCTTTTCCTCTTCTTCTTCTTTTCTTCTTCTTCTTATTCTTCTTCTTCTTCTTCAGTGCTTAACTTGAGGGTTGGTTTGTAGCGGCTCTCCACATATCTCTCTGCAACGCTTTCTCTTTCATTTCTTTGTATGTTCTACGGCCCACATCGGTCATGATCTGTAGAGCATATGTCTTTCCTGGTCTTCTGCGTCCCCTTTTTCCTTCCACATATCCCTCCATTACCGTGTTAACACTACTCTCATGCCTTAGTATGTGCCCGACTAGTTCATCCCTGCGTTTTGTCACAATTCGCCACAGTTTCCTTTCTTCTCCTATTCTTCTTAAAACTTCCTCATTGATAATTCTATCACATCATTTGACTTTCATCATTCTTCTATAGCACCATAGCTTAAAGGCTTCTAGTCTGCTCTTTTCTGTTCCATGTTAACAGTAAAATAATGAAGGTTTCTTGCCAAGTACGGCGAGCCGAACTAGAATAATTCTCTTCTAAAAATCTTTCCAAATATTACATTCTTTAAACTTCCAAACGGATTGAAAATATACAGCAAAACGTGGTTATTTTTTAGTCTATATGATAACACATATACCTACAAAATTTTATCGAATTCTAAGATGGTTAAGTAAAAAATGTATTGAAACTGTGTTGAGTTGACGTGAGTTCGTGAGAGTGAATTATTCATCCTGAGTCACCCCCCCCCCCACCATTTACCTCCTAATAATATTGAGGAAAAACAAAATATTTTTTTTATGATCACAAAATGAAATTCACATTTTAATAATTGGTGTTGAGGAATGTTTTATTCGAAGCTTTGCCGAGGAGTTTAATTTTAGTAAATAACATTTCTGAAAACAGCATCATTTGCAACCACAATTTTTTACACCTTTTCTCTTTCGCCCGGACAGGAGAAAAAAAGCTTTATGCTATTGCAAATCATATCGAATTTATTTTATTGCTTCATGCTATTGCAAATCGAAGCCAATTTCTTTCAGGAAGGTTTTTCTTTTCTAATTAGCTTTCATATCATCTCAAAACCCACCAATCATTTGCAAATCCCTGAGACCTTAACTACTGGATGGGAGAAAGGATTAGGGTTGAAAGAGTAGTATTAGTAGTGATTCTATCTTTTTATGAAACGTATATACGTATTTGATGCGTTATTTTCTTTTGCAAGCCTTCTGAGGACCGTTTCAGTTTTAATCCTGCCAATAATATTATGAATTTTTTTTGGCATTTTTGATTCTTAATTGTAGTTATGAACCAATGTGTGTTATATGTAAGACGAAATATGTTTTGTTTTTTGTGTGTAATTTTCATTATTTACCGTTTGTTTTTTATCCCAGTATTTAATTTAATTATAGTTAAATATAGCATACTATCGTTGTAGGTCTCCACACAATATTTACAGTGAACGTTTATTGTATGGAGACCTACTAAGATACATGGGTGGATTTAAGTACTGGGTACACGCGCATAGGGGTCCGCACCACAATGGCATTCTAACAATTATCAAATTAATAAAACTATTTACAATTTATAGGAAACGACAGTGGCAGTGAAGACGTCCGAAGACAATCGTTTCATTTTCACATCGTACTTCAACGTCATGACTCACAACACTCATGTTGATAGCATTGGTGAAGTATGAGTGAATGCCATCGGGGGAGGAGGGCGCGCGCGCCACAACGACAGGGTTCATATTGCGTCTTGAACGCTTAGACGCTCACGGTCACCGTTCCGGCTTGTCTAATATAAATCAGAAATAAAATTTCTTGTTGTGATATGTTGGATTAATGTTTTAACAATTTATTTAGAAGAAGACTTCTATAAGTGTACATGATTTGATTTCATGATGTCGTTAGACTTGCTTTTGAGCATATTATTTTGACATCGTGTTTGATCTTGTTTAAATACATTAAATTGATATTGCAGGCTTATGGTACTCTTTGATTTTTGAATAATATATTTTTATGCAAATTCATTTAACTAAATTCCACAGTCTCTTAGTAATGATGACACAACACTCCAAAATGTAAACATTTTTCCTAATCGTTATATATTCATACATATAAAACACTTTCATTTCAATATATTGATTTGAAATTTAAGATTTGGAAATAAATATGAAATGTTCGTAGGTCTATATACTTACAATTTTTTTGTGAATTTTACTAAATTTCATTTGCGATTGAAATGTCTTATTACTTCAGAAGGTTCTTTAGAGCGTATTGAAAATAAATTAAAAAAGGTAAGATGATGTAGTTTTTTGTTCCCTTTTTATCTTGTAGGTTTATAAACAAACCGGTATGTTTGCTTAAAATTACAATTTGTAATGTTTAAAATTTGAATAGGTAATGTAAAATTAGAAAAGGTAATATGTAATTTGTAACTAATTTGGTGTCAATAAATTGTTTTGAAAACTTTAAAGATTTTCAATTGTATTATTTGTTACTCAATTCTTGTTATACTGTGAAATATAATTTTTATGTTGTAAAAAATTATGTATAATTTTATCTCGAGGATTTCAATCAAGTAAATGTTTTAAAACTCGATTTTCGAGGCTAATGTTTTAAACCTGGCATCCCTCCTTACCCCTGATGATATGGGCAATATTCCATCCACCCCCTGGAGGGTTCACAATACAAGTTGAGCTTAGGGACCTACAGATCCTAAATCTGGCTCTGCTAAGATCGTATTATATATTGAAATGTTTTATACATACGAAATTGACGTAAATAATATAATATAATGTAACGTTTAGAATCAATCATTTGTGTTTATAAGAAACCTCTTACGAAAAAATCTTTTACTTGAATCCATGATAATTTCTAAAGAGAGAAAAATAAATTTATCTACTAACTGGATTAGATTTACGTCGTACGTAATTTTCTTCTTGAATAGTCCTTCTCTATAATGTGATGATGCTTTTGTGAAGAAACTCTTGACGGAACATTCTGATAGTGTATTGCTCTTATTACTTATTTCATTTGTGAATATTAAACAAACATTTCTAGAAAATTTATTTCGGTAATGAATCAGCATTTAAATATTTATGTGAACGATACATCCGTTTCTGAGGATGATATGCAACATAAGAATTATAATGTATTGAGGTTTAAGCTACTTACATATTAGCGTAGTTTAAGTATTGAATCTCACAAATTGGAATGGGGGTGAAGCTCACGGGGAAAGGAGAGTGAAATAAAGAGGGAAAGGTGGGAGAGGAATATTATATGAAGGGCGCGACCAAGCATGCGGTGGAGAGAGAGAGAGGAAGGAAAGGCTCAAACATGCTAATGAATTCCTGATGAGAACCTCGGGACTCGCCCTTTACCCCACTCTTTTTCCATCCCTTCACCGTGCCTCTTTTGGATGACAGGATCCTTCTTTTTCCCCCTTTTTTTGCTTCATTCCCGCCTCCCCGCCGCCCCCCGTCTTCGTCGACGCCTCGCAGAAAACGAGAGCTGCGATACGCCTTCACGGACGGGTGCACTTTATACCGCGTTACAAAGTCGCCCTTGCTTAGTCGGCTAGTGCGGTTGAAGAGGGTTACTAAAGGGGTGGAAAGGGGGCGCATCCGTCGTGGGTGGGTGGGAGGGAGGGTAGGAGAATGGAAACGACTTGGGGACGCGTCTATAATGTCCCACCGCGGACTCATTTCAGTGAAGCCAAATGAAAAATCTCCGTTTGGGACTAAGCGCAGGGAATGACCAAAAGCATTCTACCAAAAAGATTTCGAGAAAAGATTAGATTCAGCAAACGAATCTAAATCAAGATAACTCCTATACCTGGTAAATTTGTCCATTTCCATTTCCAAGAATATATTGATTATAAAGTAATTTATTTAATAGTCTCGAAGTTAATAAATGAGTAAATGAGAAATAAATGAGAAATTTGCATGAATGGGAATAAATTTTTTATAGTATCCTAACGATAAGATAACATTTAAAGTAAATACTCATCAATTCGCTTCTAGCCGAGGCACAGTTATTCATTGACTATTGAAAAAAATACTTTTTTATGAATGTTATGTTTTATGGAACATAACTCACTTACAAGGTAATTTATTATTTTTCTCGTCATATGTAGTAAATTTGTGATACTTTCCAGCATGTATTTCACGGCAATAACATCACTATCAAAACACAATTTTAGATATAACATAATATAATTCCAGAAATATCAAGTTGTATAATTTCATTTCTCATTCCTTTAATCCCTAATTTCGGAATGTTTGTAGTGAATCTTCTTTACGCGCGATGAAGTATATTTTTATTTTATAGGTGATATGAAATAGAAGAATAATAACGCATTGTTTATGCAACAAAATATTTCATAAAATTCCCTTGGCTATCTTATTTAAAGGTTTATTGATCATATTAAATATACTTTAATAAATAATCTTAAAAAAAGGAGTTAAAATCGTGTAATCATGGGAAAGCAATGAGCTACTTGACTGTCTAATTGTACGCAATGATCAATCTAAAAAATTCGGATGAAAGAAATACTGAAGAAATAACCAAATCGGAATGGGAGTACGGAAATAATAAATGAGTACCAACAATGCCAAGTGTGCCAACAATGAGTACTCGTAAACTATTACTATCATAAAATAAAAAGAAATCATGAATGGAAAAGATGACTAAGAAGTTATTATTATAGTGACGGAGACGATTATGTGATCATTTGCAGAGAAAATTGATAAATTGACGAATAAACCTCATAAGACGATGTATTACCTTCAATATACACAAGTCAACTGATTCGTTATGTTTTTTTTTGTTTCTAATTGTTATTACCGTATATTTATGTCTTCTGAGCAACAGTAAACTATTATGTCTCACAAAAGTGATACAAAATAATGTAAATGAAGCAATTACTCTATTTTCATTCCTGAATCCGGCAATACATTGAAATGTTTGAAGTGAAACTTCTCTATGATCGTGACACAGTATACTGAGTCTCGTCACGCATTTCACTTTGTGTAAGGAGTTGATGTTTCGTCTCTTATGCATGTATCGTTTGTTAGTTTTCTGTCCAAATACAAAATATCGTTTTTTAGTTTGCTACTAGTATACCACATATTGAAATATACAAACAACAAAAACTAGAGGAGAGGAATGAGATATTTTTTAAATAAAATGTAAAAATACCTTCAATTTAGCTCGTATAATGTAAAAAAGGTATAAAATATTCTAACATGTCACGATGTGATATCACAATTTGTTTCCGTTCTATGTAGATATTGGCAATTTTCTCTGTAGATAGGGCTGAGATTACAGCATTAGTGTTTATATGTGACCATTTATGCATATAGAAGTATGACGTAATCTATTGAGAACCCCCGAACGGAGAGAGGTAACTATCTGCTAACAAATGAGTTAAGATTGTTAAGAAAACAAAAGAATTATTATGAAATAAAATCGTTGTTAAGTCGCGTCATAGTTTCATGATTTCAATTGATATAACATTTTAAAGAAACGTAGATTTTATTAGCCAAATATTTATCTTTTGCCACATTAACACGGTATAAGGGAAGCTATATACTGGTTCTGTCTTCTTACCGTTTTATTCTAGACACTTTTATCTGGTGCTCAGTTTTCCTTCTGTCCTATTCTTTACTACCTTATACCCTCCACCGTCAAAACGGCAATTTCAAGACTAAGATTTTATACATCATTGTCCTCTAGAATTTTTCCATTGCCGCTCTACGATCATTGTTTCAAGTTTTTTTGTTTTGGCGGACTTCAAGCAAATTTCTTTGATGAATATTTTGTCGGTCTGATTCCAAATATCAAATTGCCTCCATATTTAATTCATTTTGTCACGTATACATTTGTTAGGAAGAAGTGATTGCCTAGGTACAGAAGATACCAAACTGTGAGTTTCCAAAATCAAAACATCTTCAATCTCATTTCAGTAATATTTCTGCGAAGGTTTTTCAATGATCAATTATATTGTTTCGAATTAAATACCTGTATCTCACCTGATAATCGATAGGGTTTGGTTTTGGGAATTATCATTAAATTATGTCTGGAATTAAATCAAATTCATTATTGTTTCTAGAAACTTATACTCGAGAAGTTTACCAGTTTGTCATTCATCAAACGTGTTAAATAATCACCTTTCCACTATACAAATATTTCCTAACGCATGGGGGTAACGGGGTAATGAATTCAAACTGTCCCTCAACAGACCCCATAGGTGACCAAGGGGTTTCACGGAGAAGTAGATCTCAGCAATTACTAGGAGGAAGAGATGAGGTTAGAACCTCGCTCCGGCCGTTTTAACTCCAGGATCGAGCAGGTACTCATTTTATAGCAAAATGAGCAGCATGGGAGTCTGGAGGTTGAGCTGTGATAAAAAAAAACCCACCCCACCGTGGATCGAATCTCGGCCATGTCGCCTGCATCTCAGTGCTCTACCCACTGAGCCACCCTGAGTTCTACATGAAATTGGGAATTAATTGGACGCTTAGATATGGTTGTGTATGAAAAATGAATGCTGTTGATATAGGAACCCAAATGCCTCATCATTTTACAATCAGTAAAGTGAGTTATTAGAGTGCTTTTGAATCTCTGCCGCACGCAACCTACTTATATTGCGCGTGATGCGGGATAGTATTAAAGGCGCAGGTTAATTGGAATGTAATTGTACAATTGGAGTGCTTGGAAAGGAATACAAATAAAGTTAGTTTCTACTATTTATAAAGTAGAAAATTGTATGATGTAAAACATTTTTCGTATTATTCGTATATTTCGAATAACTATAAAAGCGCAAGAATAACATTGTTCTATAGAACTAAAATTTCTAAGACTAAGAATTGTTTTATCAAAATAGTTATAAATACAGGAAAGAAAATTGTTTTTAAGACGGGAATGTCATTCTTGAAAGTATGCCGATTTTTGAAGTGCAAAAATAAAAAAAGAATGAAATATATAGAATGTGACGAAAGAACAGGTTAAGAAAAACGTAATATTTGTAGTAGAAATTTCTTGATTATTTTTTTCACATAACAGTGGATCAATAAAAACGGCAACGTAGAAATTGGAAGAATAGTTATACTAAATTGTTTGACATACGAATTGTTACTGCGATTATATCAGGATCTCTATCAAGACAAAGCACGCCGAACATTTAAACGGTCCCCCAAACGATCTACAACGATTCCCCGAGGCACGAAAATGAGCGATTAGCGCGCTCTTAGCGGGCGTTTACTTAAACGGCGGACGGCGCAGTTACGTCCATTGCACACGCAACGGAATTCACCGAACAATTACATCAAATATCATCATTTTAATTTGTGTCTTCCATGTGATCGTCGATAACCGACTGGTACTTAAGTCGGCTGCATTATCCGCAATTGAATCTAATAAAGGCGGCTGCGGGCTTCGGCTGCGCCACTGGCGTAGACGAATAATGGCTACTCATGGCGCAATTGGTGCTGAGGAGAGAACATTTGGGAGTTGTAATTGCCAGCTGAACAATTGCCTAGAAGTTGTGTTTATTGATCGATGGTCTTTAGAAATTTTGTTTGATAAAGCTTAATTGAATCTTATATGTTTGGAAATGGTTTAGGAATTTAAGGCACATTTTAGCTTTAAAATTCGTGTGAATAGGAACATTTAAAAAAGTTAAATTATTAAAATATTTTTCTAAATCTTAGTTACTGTTTGAAATAATAAAAACAAATGTTATTTTTTTAAATAAAATATTACACTTTTCTTTTGAGTTTTATTATAAGATGAAGCCTTAATGATTGATACTGCGGAATAAAGAGTGATATTGATCGGGAAACTTGAACAAATATTTAGTGTTTAAAATTGGTTTCATTGGATATATCATACCACACTCATGCACAGGGAAGATTAAAATTCGATGGGAATTCCATTACTATTCTGTTAAATTAAAAATATACGATTTTTATATAATTTAAATTAATTTAAAACTTACAGAGAAATTATAATTGATAGACGTATTTATTTGCATTAAAATTAATTTTACAAAATTAATTATGTTTCTATATTAGTGAAATCATCGCATTGCCCAAAGTTCATTGAAATATGGTAAGAAAATGAAAATCATTTCCCTTTATATAAAAAACTTTCGAATGAAACAAAGGAAGAATATAATTTATAAGAAGTGTTGCAGTACCATTAACTTTAACTTACAGAAAAATAAAGTATCTTGATGTCAGAGTGCAAGCATTGTGGCAATTGAGAATGTAAGGCCCTGTCTTTTCCTTCTTGGCAAACGACGAAGTTGGCCGCCATAATGACTCGCGAGGATAGTTTTAAAAAATTGCTTCGCGTCGTGTTAATGTAGTGGAACCCGCAGAAATCCTCTGAGGTTTTTAAATTAACGCAAAGGTCACAGAATTCGTAGAAAATAATGCTTACATTAAAATAATACAGTGTAATTAATTATGGAGAAAAGTTAGAAAACATTGCACTGAAATTCGATAAGACGTGAAGAGAATGAAATATATGTGAGTTTAAGAAGACTGTGGCTTGTATATTATGTAATTGGGTAATTGATGTATAACCATAGTTTTATGATAAATATTAGTTAATGAATAAAATAAATGAATTAAGCCACCATGTTTCAATTTACAGATGAAAATTCTTTTATGCATATCGCAGGATAAATTAAAGAAAATATATGTTTTATTTTGTTTCATTAGTTTTTGGTGTTCATAATCTTACGAATAATTCACTCAAATTTTACCGCACATTTGAACCTAATGAACAAAATCTGTTATATAAACTACATCAATAGTGAGAGGTATGCCCCCTAACTCACGAAAAATGTGAAGAATTTTTATCTGTAGTCCATCATATTTTTCTCAAATATCTATATTACAACTTGTATTTAAGGATTTCACAAAATAAGTATCGTTTGAAGAAGAATACAATTCAGTTAATGATAATTGCAATATTAGCCAATTTTGAGCCATATATCTAAATTTCATTTCATGTATCTCGTTACATTAACAAGTATTAACATTCATATGTAATTCATCTTAAATTCAAAATATGATTTACCAAAAACTAAATTTAATTAACTTTTTTTCAATGTTATTAGAGCCTTGGTACACCCAATAAAATGAATTCAAATAGTAACCAAAAAAGGAATCGGTAAGTACATAAATGTTAATTTTATGACTGGTATACATATTCAGCAATGTCAAATTCCATTCACATACCGCCTTTTAATACAAAGATAGTTCAAACAGATTTACTATACCTCAAAGTTCTTGGGGATAAAATGTTGTTACAATTCCCATTTTAAACATCAACAACGTAATTCAATAGTAAGTCTAATAGGTCTGCTTTATAAAGATGTTTTATTTTGGTTGAATTGTGAAAGTCGGAAATTATAATGTCAAGGCAGTTTCAATACTGGCAGTGGCGTCCAATAGTTTCCCTTGTTTTTTTTATATACATTAAAATAGAAACACCTTCTAGTGTGTGATCTGCAGTTTTTTACATCCAAATTTACGTCAGATATTCTATGTTTCAAATTTTCAATACTAAATACTGAATCGAGTTTCAAGAAGTAACACTTCCATTTTTTGAGGCTTCTGTGATTTGTATATTAGCAGTTAAACATTTAAAGCCATCTACGACTCAAAAGACAATGTGAATTAAGATATAACGGCAATAAGATGATCGTTCTTTGTGATGGGTAAAATACCTCTTAACTGTTCTCCAAATGTCAATTGAAATAATTTCACAGTCTTCTAAACACAAATCTAACTTGGAAAGGTTAGTTTTGTTCTGCTTTCATACTCAAATAAAAAAATCTTTCATCCGCACTCTGAAATTTTTTGCTCTGGCTAAAATCACTATTAAGTTCTTTTCCTGGCACACTTTTATTCAACACAATTATTTAAAAGCATCAGCTATATGTGAGATTTAAAACCAACGAGGAGTGAGTAAACTTTCTATTGTAAGAAGAAGAAAAAGACGACTTTTATAGTTTTTGTATTTCTGTCGCTTTGCATAAATATATACGAGACACTAAAGATGGTGAAAGGAATGCACAAACGTACTAAAGCGTTAAAACATATTGTGTGCCTTTCTAACAACTTAAAATTATGTACTAGAAAATTTAAATACTAATTTTAAATTTTGAGGAAATTGCAATGCGCATGCCTGATGGGTAGTTTGTCAGGAAAATATTCAGAAATATTAAATCCAAGTTAACGTAAAATTAAAATTTTCTTCTGAAAGAGAAAATACAATTTGTGTGTTTAAGTTTTTTTCTGTGACGTTTGAGATGAAACACATGCTTCTACTCCCTTATTGAAATAATATTTACACAAAAAAGTAATTATAAGCTTATCGAACATTAAAGACGTCTTAATTTACTCCGCAACTGTGTGCCCTAAGAACTTTCAGCTCTGTCATCATTCGCTGCTTGATGAGTTCTCACTGCTGCCGTGAGGAGCGCTGCCTTCGAGACGAGAGGAAGAGGAGACAGTCCCTCGGCAATGTTTACACCTCATCGCGTCCAATTAAAAGCTCTAACACTTCTCTAATTCCCGCTTCTACGGTACTTACAATTTCCACAGTCACTCTATTACCGATTCCACTCCCTTAATGGTCGCAAGAGAATGCAGCAATCTACAGACGACTTTCCATTTCCGTTTAATTTTTTTCACCAGCTTTTGTCACCCCTTTTCCCTTCTCGTCAGTTAAATACTTTCCCCTCATTTGATATAAATCAACAATTATGATACAGGAGAAATATAAATATAGGTGCTTCAATAGTTTGGAATTACTTATTTTAAAATGGATCATTTGGTACATAATACTTTATTCTATATTGTGACATAAATGTGCAATTCTATATTAAAAAATTGATTTTCTTCTTCAGTCTAATTTGTTAGTAATTCGTAATACTCTAGTGATTATGTGATATGAATTCTAGAGATTTTTCGTGTAAACTTTTTCAATACGAAATATGATTTGCCAAAGGATCATGTCTATTCAATTCTTAACTTTCGCTGGCTGATTATTCATAAAATAATTTATGAGAAACATGATAGCACACACCTTACAATTCATAACGTAAACACTGAACTGAAAATTAAGGAAAACAAAAGATATTACGTCTCAGCAATTAATAGCATCAGCACCATAACTCAATACCCATGTATAAATGGAAACGCAAGTAAGATCTTCATAATGCAGTCTATTGCTGGTTAGTTTATTAATTACGTACAGTGAACTCCGCAATACATAACGAAAGAAATGTACTGAACTCTCAAATAAAATAACTGTAATCCCCCAAATAATCCTAAGTTCTATTAGTAACTCATGCACATATCCTAAAATTCAGGAAGTCTACTAGTTAGCGATTTCTATCTGATTAGAAGTACTCGTATAAGGACTTCATAAAATGTAATCATTTCTATTTGTCAAAAGCGCAATGTCAATAGATTTACTGCGTTAATTGGTGATATTATCTCTAAATCGGAATTTTTGGGTTTAGTGACTAGTCAGACTGCTTATTCCTAACCATTTCTTCGTCAATAAATTTGACAATTCCATAAGCACCCCCGAACGTTTCACTTATATTACTTCTACTGAAAAATTATTTTGAATGAAGACAATTACAATGATTTAGTGATATGCTAAAGTAATTTTTGACAGAGGTACGTATAATGCACTATGCTTGTATCCGCCAGAAAAGGAAAAAAGACATTACAGATTAGTTGAACCGAAACGATAAATAAAATAAAGTATGAAATATTTCCATGAATTTCTTCAATAAACAATCTTTTTTAAAAAAGATGTCAAAATATTTATTCTGAAGTATGTCGTGAATTGGTCGAGATCGTGCATTAGAGTGATGTACAAAACTTGATAGCACTCAAATGAATACGAAACAATATGTTTAATGAAATTTTGGGTAATAATATAAATGAGAAGTGAACACATAATTGACTGGCGATTTCACTACGCCTTAAAAAGAACAGAAATATATCAGTAAATTTCAACAAAAAAGACTAAATCAAAGCTAAATAAAGGAAAAATTACTATTGAATCATGAACACATTATGACGCAGAGTTATTCAAGTGGCCTACGCAATACGATCCAGACCGAAGAACGACATTTTTTACAAAAGTTCCGCTATTTTCGCAAGCAAAGTCACAGAATGTCAAATAGTCGTTTCATGACAATTTTGTACAAAAATTGTAATATCAATGGAATTACTTAAAAAATTTTGTGCGCAAAATACAAATCTTTGTCAGAATTTATATAACTTTTGATAGTAAAGGAAATAAATCTTAAAGATTGGAATTCAAACCTAATATTTTCTTAATGATACTATTTCAAATATTCTTTCCTTTTCATTCAGGTCATTATTCTATTATTTCAGATCCAGAAGCTGCTCCTTCGAGCTCTGAGAGGGAACCTAGAACAGCGCAGTGGTTCAAGAATGACAACAGACGTTAATGCTTACTGCTAGCGCGGCGGCGGAAGGGAAGACTAACTATTACATCGCAAATAAGAGAGAGCTCTTCTCGCGAGGCGTTTAATTCCGTATTAATGGTACAACATGCTCTATTATGCGTCGTAACTCTCTCTGTCTTTTCACGTAGGTACTAGTGGAGGTGTACCTTTGCGAAGTACGTTACATTGAGCTAAGTAAGGTAAAAACCGTTTCACGTGTCTTTTAATTTAATTAGTTCATGAGGATAACCATATGTAGATCTGAGGGATACATTATATATTTTAGAGTTTAATGAGTTCTGTGTTACCAGACTCCTACCGTTGAAATCGAAAGAGTTTCGAAAGAAAAAATATACGTGAGACTCTTCTTACTCAAATTCTTTCACAAGCCTTATCGGGCTACGATTGTTCTCTTAAACAAACAAAAGCTGTCCGTATGCGTTTCTGAATTATTATTATTTTATTATTATTATTTTGAGAACGCTTCAAACGATTTTTCTGAATTCACGGAACTCATGTATATGAGAACAAAAAAGTGATCTAACATAGTTTCATTTCCGAGTAAAATAATTTTGATATTTTTTGAATTTTAGGAAATACGTATAATACGAAATGAAAAAAATAGAACTTGGAGTTGTTTGCATTTTCAATGCGTGAAAATGAAGGTCTCCTTCAGTGAAATGAAAAATTATTCTTTTGTGACTTCTGTTCACTGCCTGTGACTACAATTCCCTAAATGCGAAGTGACCGCTAAATGTCTGGAGTTATCTCTTTGAGCTTGGTAACGGAAAAATTAGGAGAGAATGGTGCGGACGCTAGTGGTAATCCAAAGCCACCGTATAACTGAAATAGTTATGTAATTATTCTTTCGTGTAGCTCGGTCTTTACAGGATCACGTTTTGTGCAGGAATCACCCATTGTTGATTTCGGTGCATACAATACTAACGCTAATTAACAGTTGCAGCGTCCAGGTGAATGTGGCGACGAACCGAAACTCGAACCCGGGACTTTCTACTCTGGCCGCAGGTATACTGTCCACTGCACCACCCACCTCGACTCTCAAATCCCGTATAATACTTTCATCTATCTGCTCGGTTCCCACGTACCTGCGTGTCTCGATGTAATTTTAACTCTCAACTGAGTACTCGTGGAGGAAAGTTGCCATCGTGTACGGTACGTGCAGTGGACAGCACCCCTGCGGCCACAGCAGGAGGTTTCGCGTTCGATTCCCGGTCCATCGCCATTATCACCTAACAATAAAAGATGCAACCTTTACTCCACGACAAGGCACTCGGAATTTAAGAGGGAAAAAAAGTGATCTAATAAGTTACCATAGTTTTCACGAGGAACTTACAGCTTTTCACAGAAATCTCATATGATCTTGCCCAATTTCGCAATCCCTCGTAATTCCACAGCATCACCGATGCGCGATAAAATAAACCTCAAAATGAAATATGGAGACAAGATACTAGAACTTGCTTATTTAAGAACCCTTTCTCCACAATTTGCTCCCTTTGTACATGATGACTCCGGAGATGAACCTTTTTGAATTGAGAATGGTAAATTAGAAATAGGTGTGCAAACAACGAGCGATTGTCTGCGCTCCGGCGAAACTATTCCACGTAACAATCTCATTTGAGGACTCTGTAGCTGTGGAGCGTTTGGGGGTGAAGTGTTGGAGCGCTCCGTTCTCGGAGGGAGGCAGCCAGAGAGCGAGCGAGCAAGCAAGCACAAGGAGGACGCTTGAGGAAAGGCGAACGCGGCAGTAAATTGCTGTTGACTGCTCTTGTACGGGTGAGGAAGCAGCGACTGTAGCGCGCGCACACCTCCTTCAACGGCGCGAATGAATATTTTAATGGGACATACGACATCATTAAAGACGATATTTGCTGATGACATCTCTTTGTTCGTCAGCTTCTCTACGACATTATAATATATTTTTCTAAATATTATTATATACATGTAAATAAAACGAACATTTTGAAAGTAACACGACTCTACTGTCCTATTGTAATTAAATCACAATATGTTAAAAATAAAACACACAAAAGTCACTCACAAATTTGTAGAAACTGTTTCGACTTTGTCAGTCACGTGATATAAAGGGAAAAAGCCTAAACAGATTCTACAAATATGTGGGTGACTTTTCTGTGCCTCATTTTATATTTTTTCCATTATCTTTAAAATGTTTAAATTATAGAAGAAGTAGTGTCGTCACTTCATTTTCAAAATTTCCGTTATATACATTGGCCTTATATGCCCTGAAAGAAAATTATTAATTGGTTAATGGAAATATATGAAAAAAAAACCTTGTTTTTCGAGCATTACGATAAATACTTGCATTAGGATATTTGGAGTAGGTTAACATGGGATTTCCCACTGCCTTTAGTAAATCATTTATAATAATCAATTCCTTAAGTACTGAGAATGGAAATTAATTTCGTAGTAAAACATTTTCATTTATCACACCTATCACGACTTTCAAGTAAATCTCATATGTGGGTACGATTTAGTCTATTATTGTTGCAAATTAGTCCTGAAAAGTATCAATGGGATACCTTTCATATAATTACTTTGGCGGATGTAGTATTTTTCATGCACATGTGGGGGGGGGGAGTACACTTGCACAATTTCATGAATTAATTCACGACGTCAGAGAAAATTATGATAATGATTATACTTTCATGAAAAATAAAGCGTGGGTATTGTAATAATTGGTAAACAGAAGTTACGTATGATCGAGACCAAGTCTCTTTTGAACAATTATCTCAACACCAACCACAAGAATTATGTTCTTACACTCATGATTTCGCGCCTCTTTGTTCTTTCAAATTCAGCAACGAGCTAATATACTTTGTACTTCTGAAAATCCTAGTTTTTTAGGAGTAATATATTTCGGACAACCCACTAGGAGATGTTGATTATTTGTATTTAGTAATGTACTTCTCAACATGAGATTTGATGATTGTTCCATCTGATTGAAATCAGTTCGTGATATATAAACATTCAAATTGTTGTAACAATGTAACGTTCAATCTATCAAAATACATACGACGTATATTGGTAAATTAATACGTTTTTAATTTCACTCACAAAATGTTTAGTCAAAAGATTTGAGACTTCGTCAGGTATTTTATCTGCAATATAAATATATGTACTTGGTTACATAGCATTCTGTTCAAAAATGGTCTATTGGTTTTGTGTTTAGTTGCCAAACACATCCATGTCTTCTAATTCTGATGACACTCCTCTCCAAAGTCTCAAATTTATATTAGAAATCTATCTTCTACAAACTTTGGACTTCATACCAATTTATTCTCTACCAATACAGGTCGTGTATTTTTAACATTTTGAGTAGAAACATTAAATTCCCTGAGAATATCATAGGAACTTTTGTGGTACAATTTCTTCACTCTTTCACAGATACGAGAGCGTGAATCTAGTTTCTAGAATCTCCTGGGCAAGGTGAAGCTCGCACCGGCACAGGAAGACGCTTGAAATTGAGCAAAGGCTTCCCAAATTTCATAATCATGTCGTGGAAAAGAAGCGCCCCAGTACGTGCCGAACATTTCAAACGATTCATTCTTTCCGTCGACGACGAGCAGTTGAAGTTTCCAGATAGCTGAGGACGAAAGTTTATGTCAGAAGCCAGGATATGCATATTTCGGAGTGTATTAGGTAAATTTATCAGGTAATTTAATGTATTCGATTCATTTTTAATTCAAACTTTTCAGTTTTCAAAATTGATATATGTTTGATATAATATATGAAAAGCTCCAACTCCAACTATAATTGGCACTATAACAAGTTAGAGGTGATGTGATAACTTTTGGTCGGATGAAAACGGCGACGAGACGGGAATCGAACTCGGAACTCCTGAATTGATCCCAGGGGTTTGAACTACACCCCCACCCTCAATTAATGAAATTTCACCGTGATTAATTAAAACAAAATTACCATTTTATTATTGTCGGCAAATTAGTAACCAAATTGGATAACGGTAAAATATCTATTTATTTTAAAATAATACTCTAAAATACATTTTCTATTCGTTGAATTAAATTAAACAGTTAACTAAATTAATTTATGCCTACTCTTAATTGCTAGAAAATGAGTACTCAGTATAGTGCTTTACCGGGCTTAGTAATTGTTGAGTTCGACCTTTCGCGAACCCCCTGGGGGCACCTTTCAGACTGTTGTCAGACAGTTTCTTGTTTTGTTTTCAATTCATAATGGTCGGGGCTGGGATAGGTTGGGGTGTGGTGGGTGGAGATAACGGGGAAATATTCCTCATTCATTTCTCACATGCAGTTTTAAGATTTTGTACAAATTATGAATTTTAAAATATTTATTAATAACAGTATACAGCGAATATGGTGTTCATTCCCCAGGCGCACAATAATATTTACGAACGTATTTCATCACATTGGAGAATTTACATTGTTATTATGGAGTTGAAACATTCTGCCTTAACTTGTTGACACATGCAAAAAAATAAAGCTATATTCTTAGGCATATGTAAAATAAGTAAATCGAGCAATTTCGTGAGATGAGATCAAAATACAATCAGAATAATTCTCTTTCATGGTATGTGTAATGTGTCACATAAGATTAGCGAACCATAACGTTTTTAGCATTTTTACCTTCCGTACCCAACCTTCCGTTTGAGACATAGCAACTGTTGTTTTAATGCACTAATGTTTATTTTTCTCTGACCAATACAACGAAGTGAAAGTGGAAATCTATGGAATTCACCTATTCAGTACAGTAGTATAAATATGTTCAGATAACTGATTTTGTTTCTCTGTCAAAACAGAGAAGACAATGGTCCCAAACTGGAAAAAGTGGTACTTCTACGTCCTCGTGAGTCCTTCAACACGGAAACTACAATGCAAAAGAAAAAAAAATATTAGGCTCAATTTCTTGGCGAAAATGCTTCGTGTGAAAAGTGCAGATGTGGGATCACACCTTTTGAATGTTCTGAGGAATATTATAATGTTGGTGAAGCGAAAAGCGAAACGAGTGAACTAGGTAAAAAGCAACAGAAGTTATATGTTCCCGCACTTTTTTTAGGGATGTATTTTTTATTCGGTGATGCTAATGCAGTGAGAATTGATACACATTGATTGAAAATACACATTGATACTGAGAGGCTTTTGATGGCAGGGTGTATACAATGCATCTACGTCCTTGTATTAAAGCTTTTCTCATTTCTTACCTCAAAAATCGAATGTAATGTCTCCTCTATGCCAAACTACTTTATGTAGAATAACAACAACGTATTGGTTTCCATCAGAGATCTTTTCGTTGTCAAGTGTACTGAAAAATGCATGAAGTCATGATTTCGTCCACTTCTGCATACCCTCTTGTAAGACCAACGATATGGGATACTGAGATAATTAAAAGAAATTGAAGTTCGAACTATATATTTGTTTAGAAACGCACATCCCTTGGAATTGCATTTGTGTATCTACAATTAGTTTATTGTTTCCAAATTTCAAACTGGTACAGGTGGATGCGTGGGAGACCATTTTGCTTGCGTTTCAATTATAAATCTCGAGAAAGGTTACCATCAGTGATTGCTAATGCTTCTCTTCCTGTCTGTTCAGACAGACAGCAGTGTACTTTTTCATCTCCAATGATGTGAGAATTTCAACATAATCGAGTCATTTTCAGGAAATGGACAATGTTCAGAAAGCTACTCTTATAGTATCCTCTTTATCTCTAACAATAGGTGCAGTTCTCGTACATGCAGTATAGTACTGGGTAATGTAACGTCACAATATTTCTATATTTCATAGTAGATACTTTGGAGGTATACCATCCCCAGCATCCAGCGAAAAAGCTCACTTTCTGAAATCTCCTGACCTGTCGTGAGGTCTCCAGAAGTTAACATCATTTGTATGAGACTCTGCTTTATGTTCTAATCGGTCCATATGACAGTTCAGAACTTCCCAAACAGCCTGACAGTGATAGTCCACGATTTGTAAATTCATTGTATCCATCTGGACCTATACTAGTTTATAAGCGTAACATATCTTGTAGGTACAAGTCAGCATAGAAGAAGTGGCCTGAAGAATGAAAGGAGACAATTTTTAGAAACAGCTTAGATAAAAATGTCATTTTCCCAATCTTCCTGCCTCAATGAAATTCACCATTTGTACCAGTCTACAGGAGTACTGTATCCATCTGTACGTTTGGCAGAGGGTCCATGAGTTTCCTGGGTGTGCATAGCCAGTTTTCTGGAGATAATATTGAATTTTTCATCTTATTAACTTATTTTGAAAACTAATTAATTGCTCGAACAGTGTCACTTGATGTTGTATGAAATAAAAGAATAATTAAGAGAGCGTTATGTACGAAATCTATATAGTCAAAGTGAATTATCGAGCGCAGAGAAAGAGGATTTTATGTTATGTCAGACAAATTGACTTTGAAGATATACCAAATTGTGAATAAAAACATCATGGTCGGTCGTTGAATCTTAGGATTGAATCTGTTCTGTGAAGAATCAGATTGCAAGTTACTACATGAGACAGAGAGTACTGAGGTTCATTTTTCGGATTATTTTCTCTAATAAGAAACACGGTATCATAATGGAATGTTCACTTTCTTCCAACAAATATTTAGTAGAACTTTTCTGAAGTTAAGGGAAAGATGTTAAATACTTACAACCTTAGCATTTTGTTCTAGTACATATTCAAAAAAGCTTTAATGAAATTTTAGAACAGTATTCTCGTTCTTCAGTTGAAGTTTATAAAATCTAAGATTCTACTTTCTCTCTAATTCCTAAAGATGTTCGAATTTCTTATAAAGAAACAGTTGAATTTCACTTGTTCAAGATATATTGTTTCAATACCTGTCAGTTATTTCTATAAGACAAGTCACATGATTATCAATGTAGAAATTTATATCAAAAATACTTCATACAAAATCATTCAAGCGAGTAAACCCCTTAGGTAACGTGCTGAAGTTATTTCAATGCTCGTAGTCTGAGGACTTAAGAGAGCTCTAGATGTCGTGCCATGAAGTCATAGTAAAACAGTTTTCCACCAGTTTTCTGTTTTGAAAACTTGTAAACTGAAAAGAACGTGTTTTTTCTTGTTGAGAGGTATGAATTTTATATCTAGATCGGTCATATATGAATCTAACTACTTTCCCATTTCATCAATAGCCTTTCATAACTTTTCTAGCTGAGAGGTCAAATCAGCAATGCCTCTAAATGTAAAGGCTCTGAGTATGACTCCTAACATGCTTTACGAAACATAAATGGCCTCATCTGCCTAGCGATCTTTACATTCGAAATTACGACAGTCATCACCGTTTTCATGTTTTCCCCAGTCCACTCTCCTTTTTTACCGACTCCCAGCCATTTCATACTAACAAGACAAAAGATAACGATTTTGTTTTGTTTCCAATTAATTGTTAGTGTTAGATAAAAGAATCTAAATGTAATATTTAAATAATAAAATATAGATAGAATAATATTATAATATAGATATAAAGAACAATACAAATAAAATCAACTAGTCGCATCAAAACAGGAATAAATACAACTGAAAAAAAAACACCAACACAATGATTGTCACAGCTTCTGCAACTCTAAGCTTAAGGTGTGCCCGTAATATATTACCGGGTCATCTTCATTATCACACTTTATTCCCATAAATTGCTGATATGAGAACTAACCTTGTACTGTCGGACTTAACCCTAATTGTAATTTTTAATAAACTAATACAAGGATAATGTTAATAGATTTTAGTAGCACGTACAAGATTCCTCCATTATATGAATAAAAATGAGTGGGAGAAATACAGAAAATCTATGCGACAATGCTGGAAAAGAAAATAATCGAAAAACTCTATTTGTAGAATTGTTGTAGAGCTATGTTAAGAAATAAGCTAATCTTATTTCTTCCTTAACATAGCTCCTTAACTATAACTCCACTAATTAACTGGTCAATTATGACCAGTTAAGATATATGACGTCAGTTATTTCAATTAAGTCTTTTTGTATTTCGTCCCAGTATCAAAGCGTGAGGACCCACTGTGTCGTTTGGAACGGAGATGCCTCTTTCACCTTGGTGCGAAGACCACCCCGCTCTCTCTCCTCCGCTTCCTCATTGATTTTCTGGGAGGACCTCAGGGAACACGTCTTGAAGAAGGGCCCGAGGAGGACGGGGACACGGGGATGCGACTCGTCGCCGGAAGGAGCGGGAAGGGAGGGGAGGCTCAGGTAACTCCGCTTCGCACGCGTCGAGAAATTCCTTTCGCGACTGTAAACCGCTTCGCAGGAAGTCGCTGACACGTGAGGGAGAAAAGACTTTAAAGTTTTCTTTTCATTCGATATTTCACGTCGCAACCGCCAAGTTTGGTGACATGTATTCACAACAAATGTAGAGAGAATGAAGAAATGAGCGACGGCTGAATCCAGGGCTGCCAACTTACAAAATGGAATCAGGGGGAAAGGATAACGCAAGAAGTCATTTTAAATGTTTTCAGAAATGATACATATACTAAAAAGTGAGGCTGTTTCTGTGAAAAACCTTATGCTTACCGGAAATCTTCATGTGGATGTGTAAAGAATTTCCACTATTTCAATAGTATCTTTTATTTATACTATGCAAATGGAGTATTTTAATTGTTTCGCGGCACTGTAACGAAAATTAAACAAAGATTATTGAGATTTTTATTAAATGTTGAAATAAACTACACATTTCTTGATAGCCCAGATTAGTGGATGTGATAACAAATGAAGATGCTGGGTAATGAAGAAAGATTATAGACGAAAACGAAAGAATCTGAATAATATCGATGAAGAAATAAGTATTACCAGATGCAAGAAAGCTTAGAAACATACTTGGTTTGGTCACTGATTTGTTGACATGATAGAAAGATTCCATTTTTTAGATAAACATTAGAAAGATGACATGATAGAAACATAAGATTCCATTTTTTTCATAGTCTCTTTGATATATACATTAAAGCTAACAAAAATATTAAAAGGATCTTGTACTGACTAAATGGAACATAGAATCTGGTTTTTGAATCAGAAAACTAAGTTTTTAAAAACTAAACATATTTACATGTTGTACTTTATGTTTTAAAGCGTTAGAAATGAGACAATTTTCAAATTTTTAAATCATACGAATGCTACCCGTTAATCTTATGTATTGATCACACTTAAAACTTCAAGTGCAATTATAAAAAAGTTCTACAAATATTTTTTATTATTCCTTATTGTTTAATTATTTGTCGAGTTATTTAAGTTTCGACAATATTTGAGGAAATGTCTTTCACTTCCAGTGTTCACGTGAAGCCGCTTTCTGCTGCTTTCCCAAACTTGAATGATGAAAATTCCAATAATGAAAATCAATCAAATAAGTAAATACCTTAATTGATTTATGCATTACAGTATGTTTGGATAACTACTTTCAGACTATTAAAATATTCAATTTCGAATTTATCGTCATCAAACACACCTTCGAATGTTATTGCAACGAGTAGACACTATTCTGTCTCTTGAGAGAATCATATCTACTTCGCTGAGCGATCCAATCTAGTCATCATTACGTCATATTCGGTGTGTGAACATGGCCATTCGCGTAATGAAACTGTTCCCGCGGTGGCCAGAACCTCCATGGAGAGCGTGTCCACTACTATTGTGATTGAAGTTCTGGCTGCAGCTCGTTACGTATCTTCCTCTCTCATGTATGAACTATCTTTCTCCCTCACTACAGACACACTGTGTTTGGTATGACAACGAATCACTGTTCCTCCTCAAACAGCGATGTTCAGCTGTTTACCGTCAGTCTACTGGTTGATGGTGGACGCTGAGGTCAACATACGTTCGCCGCCATCTTGTAATACGACGCTATGTCATAATATAAGATCGACGTGGAAACATCAGATAGCGTGAATGACTACATGCGGGCTCGCAATAATTATGATGCGGAAATTGGAACCAGAATCTGTTTGGGGAAGAGGAGAGGGAAACTGATAGTATTGACGAGGAATCGAATGATTCGTCAATGGAAATGACGGAATTTTGTTTCAGAGTGATTGTGGGACATGAATTTGTGCTAAATATCGACACGGTTAAAATCCTAGTAGTACTACCAACATGAATGTTACGTTATAGTGGTTCAGTATTTTGTAACTGCCAGTTTGTTTCATGTCAAAATTACATCAATTTGTCTCACAAGTTTTTGTGAATTTACCTGCAGTACAATAATTTACATCGTTGGTAGGAATAACTGACATATTGAGAAGAAAAAATGATAAACTCGAACATAAAAGCGTTTTATTAGGTCAATGACTGACATGTATAAAAAAGAAGCAAATTCTTTTAATTTGCTCAGTGTACTGTAGTAATAGTTTGATTTCTATGCATAAATAGTATATGATGAATCATGTGCTAGGTCCTTTTACTTCGTAGTAAAGGATACTTTTTATGCATACGATACTCAGCTTTTACTGACCATGTCTCGCATATTTTATTACGAAGTAAAAGGGTGTAGCACATGCTTCACCATCCGCTTTTTATGCATAGAAATCAAACGATTACTACACTTAGCAGAGAGGAAGCATTTTCTTCGTTTTTATACATACCAGCCAATGTGTATTGATCAACATTTTGCAATTCGTTGTTCTATAACGATGTCCTCTCAGGTTCTTGCGAAATGATTTATAGTAATCACTTTCATTTGATCACTATTCATTTGAATCATAATAGTTTATATTATTTTTAGAGGTTCAATAGCTCCATTACAATTATTAACCGGTCCAGCACTCCCACAATACGAATCGGATAGTCGAGTGCCCGAATATTGAGACCGACTGCAACGACCGCCGGGATGAAAACGCACTACCATTTTCAACGGTATATTTTAACCTATTTCCACTGGTGAACATCTCCTCGCTCCACGCAGGGGATAGAAAATCTCGTTTGGGCTGTGTTTTATGTGAAATGGAAAAGAATTTACGAGACAATATTTCCCAGGGAATTCATTCCATTTCCGATAATATCCTTGCCTTCATTTCGAGCCGGGCCCGCAAATTCTACGCGCCGGGCATGGCTTGTCCTTGACCAAAAATTTACCGTTATTACTTTCAGTACGGGTGTAGAGAGAGGGAGGAAAAGAGCATGGGAAATGGGTAATGGGAGTGGCGAGGGTGGAGAAGGCGGCGAAAACTGGACAACGTACGGTGAGCGCCAGTTTATCCATCCTATTCTAATTTTCAGCTTTCTTCAAGCAAATAGTTTAATGGTGATGTAGCTCAACTGGCGATAATGTCAAGATGGAAAAGGAAACTGTAAATGTTGGGACGGGAAATCGAATGATGATAGGAATATTATGATATATTTCAGAAATAATTTCTCTTTGAGCTATAAACGAATGACGCTATTTTTAAATGATAACTTAGTTAAGAAGTAAAATATCGGATAGTAGGCATAAGGAGTCTCGCAATTAATTATCTTGAGAGAACCTTTACATTTTTAATGTAAAAGAATTTAAGTCCATGTTTTAGAGAATCAATAACAGTTTTTGAAACATGTTTAAAAATTGGATGGAAAAAAGTTGTTGTTCATGACGTTACGAGATAAGAAGTTCCACCAGCTGAACCTTAGCGAAAAATTTACAGTTAAAGAATGAGAAATATTAAGAGTGTTTGAATGTATTAAATGGCTAATTATTTAAATGCATAAAATTATTTATCTCTGTATACCTTTAATTGATGAGTAAGTGTGAAAAATGACACATTGAAATAAATATTCAATAATTGTCCACTAGCATCTGCGGTAGAAAGAATATGGATTACTAAACTTTGCGCGGATGTTTAAATGACGTAAACTGAGAAGAATGACACATGTTACTTATTCTTTAAAAAATGTTAGAAACTGAATTTAAAAAATTCACAATGGGATTCGAACCACATCATATCTCGTTCTTGGTTGAAGCGCTATCTGGGAGAAACTTTATGAATTAGTTCACGCACGAAGGACCCTGACAAAGGAAGGTCACGATTTGGGAAATTGACTACGGGGTGGGGCTTCGTTGAATTGTAGTACCCCTAAGGGTCATCGATTTTCAAAGTAACAAAGAGTAATAGCCAGACATATCCGAGAAGAAAGTTGTCAAAAGTTTTCACTTTAAAAATGTTATTATTTATAAATTATTACATTATACTTGTTTTATACAATATTAGAATCTTATTTTCACTTTTACAGAATCCAAAGTTTAAATGACTAATGAAGAGAAACTATTCGATTCATCAGGCAGGGAAATCATTCTTTCTTCGGTAACTGTTGAAGAATTAGTATAATTTCTATGTATATTTTATTATTTATTTTATAATTCAATTGTTTGGTTTCGTAGATATATTCAATCATCATTAATTTATGTATAATAATGTGTATATAAATACAAAATTATATTTACCCTAGTAAAATTAAGTACAAGGTAATTTAGTACTCAGCACGCGTCTCCCTAAGAAGAAACCTTGTATTTTCTCCCTCGGTGTGGTTTGTGGACTGTCCCAGCATCAAAAGAGCAGCTTCAGACCAATTTTTTACATAAATATGTTAAATAAGCTTTCGATTGCACTAGGTCTGCCGCCTGGTGAAATGACTTTTTTCTCTCATTAGCTATATTTATCGTGTCAGCGCTACTAGACCGACAGACCAATCAAAACCTCTTAGTTTAGGCTTACTAGTAATGTATGCAAAAATGGTGTTTAATGAAATGACAGCCAATTTTGTGACACTGCCTCTTTGACTCTTGGAATAAAAGAGAGATTTTGTATAATGTATCCCTTGAAGTTGTACTCGTACTTAGCATCCTGTCTTGGAACACTACCTGAATAACGTCCTTTGGATCCTTCTCACATGTATCTTCTATATAATAGGTCCCAATGTGTTCCAATGACCACTTCCCATGGTGTGTATTTACGTCCTACTTAGCAAGTCTCTCGAGGTACGTTTTATCATATTGCCTCTCGCAACGCACAGTTGCAGCGGGAACTCATCCTCGCCACAAAAACTGCACTGCACAACTCAGTGCCACTACGAAGGTCAGACAAACTCCTGACCTAATTACATGCACTCGCGTGCCAAAAGCGTGGCTTATAACCTCACTGGATTTCAAGGGCTAAACTTCACGAAGAAAAATAAAAGGGTTAATAACAGCAAGGTAATGAAATATATTTTCCTAATTAATGTAACGTCTTTTAAATTATGCTTCTACTAAGTAATCAATCCATAATGTGAAATTTATGATCAAGAAATTAAAAAGAAAAATTAAAGAAAAATTTTATTTTAGTGTAGTATTCTTAAAATAAAACAAAAATTTGACGAAAAAATAGACTAGAATTGAAATATCTCTCTCTGTCTTTAGAGACGAGGCAATGCTTAAAAACTTCTTTCCTTTATTTTTAAGAAAATATGATTGTAGCATTAAGAGAATGGTCTCATGCGTATAATTGGAGTAATTTATATTTTTTCTCTAGAGTAATGTTTGTGCAAAACAGTTTTGGTCCATCTTTTTATTAGTCCACCTAATGAATCGTACGAAGAAAACGTTTCGTTTTGTTAGATATACGTACGAACGAAAGAGTTAATCTGGTCGAATTCTTCTACATACATCAATTATGTAATCAAGATAAATAAATAATGTCTAACTATATTCTTTAGACGGTCAATATATTTTTATATTGCTTTTATTAGTCCATTATTGAATTGAGTTCAAACTGATAGTTTCATCACCTTGTGTTTTGCATCATATGGGTGAAGTTTGGATTGACCTGATGCCCTTAAAGATCGTCTGAGCGTTCCTAGAGAAACGAGTTCCTTGTTCGGCCGCGGGTAACGCTGAGGTCGCAAGTGAAGCACGAAACAACGGACGAGCGCCGGCAGCAGTACAGCCGTAATCAAAGAACAGCGAAGCACTTTTAATTAAGCGAATTATTCTCCCCTTCTGCGCAGAGGCGAGCGCGCAATTACTGGAAGTAACGTCGCACGAAGCTGCGTTACTTACCGCGAACCTTTTTTGTCCTGCTCCTCGATAACATTTGGTAATGAAATAGAAAAAAAAGGAGTTAATGTGATGAGGCAAACAGTGAGAATTGTGTTAGTGGTTTAGATGGGAAAAGTTTTTCATGCAAAGGTTACATTGGCTTAAATTTTAAAGCTTAGAAATTCAACTCTGAATTGGATTATTACAAAGAATTTTTATAATTTTTCGGCAATAATGAGAAGATTCTGTTCACGGCCTGATTATTTCCATTACATCATAAAAATCGTCTAAAAAAATAAATATAAATAGTATTGTAGTATTTGATATATTGGAATGATAATCGATCAGAAATCAGTAGAATAATAATTTACGTATAATCGGAGATTTATTTAGAATTCTTATACAAGTACACCATAATAGCGAGGTTTTTTTTTTTCATTTTACACTGGCCATTGAAATTTGTTCTGCTTTTTTTGACAATAAATTTATTAGTATAATTTATTATTATTATCAATGACGTGGTACTCACTCCCATTGAGTTGATTAGACGCTATTTAATTGTCCAATAGGCACAGAATATACAAATAATAATCGATAACAATATATAACTTTTTAATCAACTACAGTGAGATAAATTTGTTTTGTAATGCGTTTTATGTCATTGACACGTCAATCTACTTTCAATAATTTCATTTGCAAAGAAATGATGAAAAATAATCCAATGAATAAACTAACAAAACCTGACTTAATAAATCAACATATTTATACAAAAATAAAATTATTAACAAAACAATCTAACAATTTTCGAATAAACAATCAATTAATAACAAAACATTACATGCACGAAGTAAATATAATGGAATAGCAAAAAATGCAAGGGTTAACACGTTTTAAGGAGAAAGGTGTTAATTTCTTCGAGAATATTTAGAAATTATTTAACGTTGCTTTTGTGGGAGCCATTGTCACACGTTAGCGGAATTAAACACGTCGTTTTACAACGATAACGTTCCTCACATAAATAATAATATTATTATTATTATTATTTGTAAATATGTTTTATCAAAAAAGAGAGTGCTTGGCATGTGAGCCGTACTCCTTCTTACCCGGCCTAGAGCTCAGAATTCACAAAGTAGAATACCTTTTTAGTAATAATAACAATAATAATATAACTCCTTTAGAAGCATTGGTCGTCTATTAGTCTTTTCCATTTTTCAGTCATTTGCTTCTCAGCTCACTTCAATTTCTTTTCCCCATTTCCGCTAGAATGATTCTTCGCAAACTGTTTCTCGATCTTCCTCTGCTTCTTGCGCTTAAAGGATTCCAAAACAAGGTTTATTTAAGGCGTTCCTTATCATTCATTCTCGGAGTATGACTTACCAAACCCAATTTATTGTTTTGCATATTTTTAACGTTTTTTATTTTTAGTTTCATATTTGTATTTTTATGATGGTTTCTTTCCACAAACACTCATTGGTCTCAAACTTACCTTAGACCTCAACATCTTACAAATGTACTCCAAGATGTCTATTGATAAATTTTCTTTGAATATCCTAATCACAAGCCATGCTTGACACCCATTCAGGATCACACATATGTGATTGTGTGTGACTGCCAGATTTTGCGGAGCCTAGAGAAAATTCCTCTGGGGTTTTGAATTTTAATTAATTGTCCTTCACCATCTTCAGTGCATTTCTGCCCAGATAAAACCATTCACTTTCTTAACTATTTTGTTTCCCTCGATAATATCACTAAATGGTAATACTATTAAATAATATCATAAAATGTAAAAAACAAATTATCAGTCTCATGTTTGCTTGTGATTATGGAGATGTTGATTTATAAAGTTACAGACTAATGTACTTGCTGTGTTCGAAAAAGATTTATACTAAAGCTGTACTTTCAAATTAGCAATCAATAAAGATTAATTGTTTATGTCATTGAAACGTTTATAAAAATATACAGCCTATTTCAACATTTGAATTTTCCATAATGTTTACAAATGTTAACAGTATTATGTAATCATATCTTATTGTGGTACATATTTTCATAGCATTTCATATTTACATGCTTAATAAACGCATTCCTTTGATATTTTGTCACTCAATTTTCTGGCAACATACAGTCCTCTGCACCTTATCGTCTGCAACGTACTTCCATACTTATCATAAGGTATCCTGATCCGGGTGTTGGTTGGAAAATGTAAAATTCTTTCGATAAATTTTAACCTAGTTTTCTTGGCTACTTTTTTAAAATAATGCATCTTTCATGATTTCGTAAGTATGTTCAGATGTCATCACCAAACTACATTAGTCGATAATCCCAATTAATATGTTACCAAATATTCATTATTAATGAGTTACATCCGTGTTAATAGAAGTAAAGCGCTTCATCACTCACAAAACTTAAATCATTTACATTAAATTATTACTTAATTCGTACTATTAATTTTCAAAAGTTGAAAGTGGGTGAACATTGTATGAATTTAAACATAATTATATATTAAAGGTTATATTTAATTCTTTGTGTGCATTCAGAAAATTCGTCTCTGCTATAAACTTCCTGATTCCTCCTTTCCATAACCCCTTGCTTCTCTACGCCCCCACCCCAGGGGACTTACATCTAGTAAGTACGTGTTTGGCAAACACGGGGCGCCGAGCTGAGTCTGGCATTACTTCCACTTACTTGTATACGCTCCTTCCTTTCTCTTTCCTGATCTTCCTTTGTCACCTCTTGTTCTTTTCGATCCCGACGCTATTAGGGCTAGGGTATCTTTCATTTTCCTCATTTTTTGTCCTCTATGTTTTGATGTATGTTTTGATATATTGTAATTCAGGAGGGTTTTTAGTAGCTATGGTTGAGTCATTCGGCGAGTCCCACACGTGGTAAGAGTCATGTTGCCTCTCCCTAGTGCGAAACTGCATTTTCCCTATCTGTACAGAATTTTAGGGCTCTAATGACCGCGATGTCGACGAACCCCTCCCACCCCCCCAAAAAATCTACGCCCAGGCGATGTAAATATCGAGATCTGATACAATTGCGTTGGCGAACTGGTCTATTTTAGAATGCTACAAGCTCATACTTCACGAATTCTGCGTTTAAATTATTGAGTTTAATGTACGTATCAAATATTCATCCTCTCGGGTCACGTTTTTATCCAACACCCCACTCGCTGTGTCCGATGACGACCGATCGAGAATCACATCTTGGCCTGTGTTGGGGGTGACTTTTTTCAGTTTTTGTTGAATTATTCTTATAAATGCTGCATAATTTTTGGGAATCTTAAAGTTATTCCTTTTCTATTTTCTCTTGCTATATTTTAGTTGTTTTGTTTGCATTGTTAATTCGATAACTATGTCAGAACAGAAAGAATGCAAATCAGTTCAAAGTAAAAATATTGAAATTATTGTCGCGAAAGAGCATTAAACTTCATTGGCACGGGATAAAGAACTGTCAAAACTATCATTTAGTTCGTTTTCGGGTGACCTTACAGTCGTTCTTCTGATGAATATACCTTTATATGCAAGGAATTACAAACAAATTTAACTAGTGAATTTTTGGGAATTGCCCATCTCAAAAGGAAAGGATTCGCAGAAAAATAAAAATACGTGTGAGTTCATTTGTGGACATCGGCTATTTATTTATTGCATATTTTCTTCAATGTATGAAACACATACTGAAAAATTATTGGTGAATGAATATGTACGTTTTATATGAAAATGCGTGAAGAAATAATTTAAAAATCCTCTTTAATACAACATAAGTAAAATTGTCTTTTAGAAAATTATCCTTACAAGTACACATCAGGATTCTGCATAATCTGTTTGAACGTGGAGGTGACAATACACCATCTTAAATATTTTACTGCGTTATCAGACAATTACCCGTGATTATCACGTTACTGCTTGAGAAGCATATAGTTCCAAAGACAAATTCGTGAGAAGCCGTCACTAGGGGTGCAGAGAGTTCGTCACTTGCCTCTGTATTGAAGTCTTCGGTGGCGGTTAACAAATTAAAAAAAAAATTGTTAAAATAAAAGCTTACAATTTCGTCCCTGTCCAAATAATTGGCTGTGTGATGGTATCTCAGTTTTGTTAATTGATTAAGTATGCTTGAAGAAAAGAGCAGGTATACAAAAATTTACGTTTCGTGAATAATATATAGAGATCACACTTCAGCTGATAGAAGATACAAATAAGGAACTAGTATGAAATATTAATTGGGTAATATTCTACTACTAACATCTCACTTATGAATGTTTAGTTGCCTTTCCTATGACGCAGTGAATTGACTGAATTTCACAAAAATGCAGAAATATATCTATATAGGTGTTATTGAAATTGTATGTTGTTATGTAGTGCTAGAATATACTATGATTATAGAAATATTTATAGGATAAATTCTACATTTATAAATGTAGTAAACATGTTGAGGCAAAATATAAGTTTTTATAACGAAATTATCTAATTGTTACATTTCTGATGTCACAACTGTTATCACTGATGTACGAAGTGTAAAAAGGAAATAGTAAATCTGAGACTCGAGGGGTACTACTGAATACCTAGGGAAGTTGACTCTGCCCAGATTCGCACGGGAGTATTTTTGTTGTGATGCGGTTGAAACTAAATAATTTACTGTCGCTTTTAACTACACGTTTACAATCAAAACCGTAGTGATTCCTGCTGTGATTTGGTTACAAAATAGTGAACAATCTATGGAATTGACGCTCTTTGTGACATATCTCGATTGTTGATCGTCTATGAACAATGTAAATAGAATAGGGAAGAAGAGGTTGAACATGGTATTAATTAATAAACGTGTCATTAAAATCATCACGCATTCCACACGAACTGAATTCTATGTTTCCCCGCCAGAACAACTTAAAATAACTTAGCATCACGTATCAAGTCAATCAAACAAGATGGACTATCGATACTCGCAGGTCGATACACGGTCGACCTGTGATGTCATGCTCGCGCGCGAGCCATCGTAGCTATAAATATGCCGAAGACGAGCTGAAGTTTCTCCTTCTTCACTTCTCATTCGGCACCTAAGCCGACATCTTCTCATCAGCCTCTAATAGAAGACCGCTGCTGGAATTGTCTTCAGTCGGCAACCGCATATCTCATTAGAAAATTCCTCACGAAATAATCTCCAGGTCAAGTCGCCAAGTGTTTACCTTCTAGCATCGTTTGGACACGAATTGCCGGTCTTTCTACATCAACCGCACGTCAACTGAAATTATCAAATCAACATCAACCCAACCTAACTACGAGGCATTTGAAGAATCGGATTATCCCGTCGTCACCTCATCACAGCAACTCATCTAGCTTTTCAGTTTTGTACTCCTTCATTGATTACCTCATTTTAATGCTTTATCTTGCTAGTTGCAATTTATGTTAGTAAATTATTTTGTTGGCACTTCTATTGCTCAACTCCCATCTCATCCACCCTTATCACATTTCTGGTCCTTCAAAGACTGAACACCATAATGTACCGCAATTTTCCTTAAATTCTATACAACTCCTATAGTGAGTTTTTACCATACATAAACAAATTGCAGTCTAAATTTTACGTTCCCTTCTTGAATATTATAATCTCTGCTTTGATAAACGTGTCCGACATTCAGAACAACGAACCAAGCATTTCTACTCCTTTTACCTCTTTTATAATATACAAAATTCAAAAAAATTGCTTAGATAAAAGATTTAACAATCCTTACACACAGAAACTAAGTTGATAACAATGTTCGTGAAATGGAGAAAAAATAGTATACCGTGTCGTTATCACTAAGACAAACTTCCAAAACCCTTCTATCGACAAACACTAACTCAGAATGAAATAGGCAAAAACTCAAACACCTGTTCCTTGATAAAATGAATAACTTTTACATTAAAAAACCGAGATGGTAAATAATTAGTTTCATGCGGTATAGTAAAAATAGAGAAACTTCAAAAAAAGTAGATTTCACCATAAAAAATTCCTGTAAAACCTTCCTTTCGAAAATCCTCTCTTAAAATACATTTCCACAATGCAAATGCAACATCATGTCAAAATGTACAGTTTCTGTACTGAAAATTATTACCGGGTGATCATTCAACACAGAGTATCAAACATATTCCGTAGCTTCTCATCCATCGAATAGTAAAATAAATTTATCTTACGACGTGTTTTGTAGACTTTCTATTACGATTTTCAATCAGTATTTTACAAACAAAACGTTCCAATCTTTGATAAAATAATAACTAAGTGAGTTATAAATTTAATTTAAAATCTAATTTAAAATTTAATTTAAAATAAAAATAATATAATATAACGTAAATATAAAATATCTAAAATTTCAGAAATTCATCTTCACATATTTAATTGATCAACGAAAATTAAGTTGATAATCTTATTATTACTTGGAATATTGCGAAATTAATAAATCATGCCCTTAGCGAGAATTATAATAACAAAAATTAATTACTGGCGCTTCGTACTCATTAGTAAATGAAATCGAAAAACCCAAAGATCCGTCTCGACATATTCCTCGTAAATTAATGAATTTTGCATGCAAAATCAGTGATGATGCAGTGAAAACTTAAAAAATCCGTGAACTCAAATCATTTATCCTTTTTAAAAATGGATTTTCGAATAATACTTTCATAGTTGATACTGAAGTGTCAAAATAAACCTACTTTCCGAAATTTAATGTTTCTAGATTCTGTAGTTTAGGCTCTGTGTTAATGAATGTATCAGGTTCGTCCTCTCTGTCGCGTCTGTCGCGTCTGTCGCGTCTGTCGCGTCTGTCGCGTCTGTCGCGTCTGTCGCGTCTGTCGCGTTTGTCGCGTTTGTCGCGTCTGTCGCGTTTGTCGCGTTTGTCGCGTCTGTCGCGTCTGTCGCGTCTGTCTGTCGGTCGGGTCGGTCGGGTGGGTCAGAACAATGCTGCCTATATATACATATATGTGATCTTTAATAACAATGATTGTAGTAAACTGTTCATAACGTATCTGAGAAGAATTTTTTGCGATAATTATAAAATATTATTTTATTCTGCGACTATTATAAATATGTTCATGTTTTGTATTTTATATAAATGTTATATTAAATTTATAACATGCATTGGCATGTTATGGTTTTAAAGTAAAAACGAATTATTCTTGTAGGAACTCTGTGAAACATTCATGCAAAAAACTAGGTTCATATTTTATAGAGTAGATGCATTTCTACAATAAGAGCTTTTCCCTATATTAATTACGTCTGTACAACTTATATTGAATATCAGATTCAACGACTTTATTTTTAAAGACACTATTTATTTTCAAATCCTCATTCTTCTGTGGGCCTTCGTAAAGCAACTACTGACAAAACATTTGGTTAATGTTTTCCGGTATCTGGTCCAGTTTTTTTTTTTTTTGTTAGTTGCCTCATGAAGGCACATGTTGCAAAGGATGAGTATTTGACGATGAATAGTTCTGTAAAAATGAGAACTTTTAATTTGATAATTCAAGTAAGAGGTTTTAGTAATTACTCGGAAGTGAAAATAATGAGGGATCTTAGAGGGAAAGTTTTTTATTTTGGTATATTACTGAGATTAAATTAAACATTAAAACAGATTTGTTCACGCATCCATTAATTGAAATTACAGGAGGTTGTCCAATCGTAGGCTTCACTCGGAAATTGGATTAAATAGTCATACTGTGGAAGCAAAAGCGACGTTACTGGGCCATCTACTGCAATGAACGTTTGCTCTTATTCGAACTTGCATTTTTACGTATTCGGCGACGGCCTCATTTTTTCATGAACGTGTTCGATGCATAAAAAACAGATGATTCCCATCCTGACCCGGGTATTTCTCCGGGTTTCCTTCAGGTAGAGGCGGATTTTTTAAATATAGGTTCTCTAGGCTCTTGTCTAGGGGCGTCGTCTGTTGAAATAATAAATCTAGAATTTAGTGTTATTTAATACTTACAACTTTACTTTTCAACAATACTTTCCGAATAATCTATAGTTCAATAATAATTCGTTCTTGTGAAATAAATGCTTTGTGTTAAATTACAATTTTTTTTGATATTCTATTCGTATTATAACACGTAGTTAAATTTTATCTTGTTTGCTGAAATTTTTTCAGTCTACCTCTGCCTTGATCAGAATGGATGGGATGGTCCCTAGCTTGCTTCCGGAGAGTAAATTAGTTTTTTGTCAACAACGTGTTCAAACGCAGTTTGTACTGCAACTTTGACAAGAAATTTAATTAATGACGAGGTTCTATTTTGCACGTTTTTAAGTGAAATGTCGCGAACTTAATATTTATACAATTTATTTGGACAGAATGCACAACTTCGTAAATTTTTAAAATAAAAAAGCAAAATTTAAATTTAAACAAAGTAATGAAGTTGTTAATAGAGATGTGTGATGTCGCAGAAAACTTCTTAGTTGGAATAGTTCTGCTTTCTGGTTTGAATTTTTAATACATGGAATTTTCGATGATTCTAGATTAATATATTATTCAGTACCTGTATATTAATATGTTGTTATTATGACTCTTGAAATCTTATCATGATGATTAATACAACAAAAAGAAATTAGTTTAGTGTCCTTTTACATTCCAGAGAAATATTTTATGTATACTAAATTACTCTCAGCTTTCAAAATTAAAAGAAAATCCTAAAAGAAAATTCGGAGAAAGTTTGTAAAATATACTTTGGTTTTCATTGGGAGTACTTGTTACTTTATAGTTATGAAGTATTTATGACAGATGTATCAAATATTTCATTCCTACATTAGGTAAAAAGGGAAATATATTTATTTAATTAAAAATGTATGTATATTGTAAAAATGTTATTCAGGCTTTTTCTTTTCCTTTTTGAAAGCAACTGATCAAAATTTCTGGAAACAAGATTTTCAAGACGGAGCGTTTTGAACAAAAGGAATGGAAATAAAATGTATTACCCACTACTTTTTAGTATTTTGAGTTTTTCAACAATTAGATTGAGGTATGCTTTAGTAGCGTTAAATTGCTCTAATTTCTGTGTCCGAATGACGCTTTCCGTCATAGTTGTGACATCCATTTCCAGAAATTGAGGGACCTGAGAAGCAAATGAGAAGAGAGATGGTCGACGGGTTGAAGTGGCCATGAAGAGCTCGAACTGTTGACCGACGGGTGTGCGACCTCGTTACCACGAGTCTCCTTTCACCTCATATTCTGAGGGGTTGAAGGGGATAAAGCGGGAAAAGGAGTTCAAGAATATCTGTAAAGAGTGAATGGAAATAATATTTTAATTAGAAATTTTCATTGTAACGCGCAGATCTTGAGAGAATAGTTAACACGAACCCAATTTACGAATAAAAGAATTAAAGATTAAATGTTTTTTTTAGTTTATAGTTTTTATTAGCCCCGCTCTGTGACAATTCTGTCAATTCCGGGGTTCTTATACATTCAATTCAATTCACTTTGTGAATCTAATTTAAATGTTTGTTTATTTATTTATTTATTTACATTTCTTTTGGTCTTGATCATCAGACCGCCTCGCCTTCAAGGTCTAATTAAATGCTTTTTCTCATTTCCTTTCAGCACTTATGGCTACCTTGGCTTCAACTTTGTCATTTCAAGGTTTCTTTATTACTCATTTCTCTGTTTCTGTCATTTTGCCTTTGAACAGCGCCGTCTCACCGTGATTATTCACGTTTTTCCGTCCCCACCACGAGGAGGCAGTCACAGACTACTTCTTTCCATACGTTTTTGCTTTCTAAATACTCCAAATATCTCTTAGGTGTCCTAATTTTGTTATATATTCAGCATGTTCCTCAAAATCTTCCTGTTGTTGTATTATTTTATCCATATTGTCTGTTGGAAATAGTCCGTTTATTTTTAGCCATTCTATATACTTCTCTCGTTCTTTAGCATTCAGTTCACACGACTGTTTGTGCATACTTTTGATCAATAAAGGATGAAATAACTTTGGCTAATGAAAAATGAATTATTAATATAATTGACATCTAATATCTGTATAAAACTATTTGGACATCATTTAAACATCTTTGTTAAAAATTATTTGGATCACCGAGCTACTCTTGGCTGGCAATGATTATAATAAAAGAAAAGTGGGTGCATGGTTTTTTATTAATCGAAACAAATTTGTTAACACTAGTACCAATGACTGACCAAGAACAACATGATATTGATATAAAATAAATTAAGATATTATAATTTCCACAACTGAATTATACCCCTGATTCTTTTGGTTGCTTGCTGCACTATTTGCAAGGCAATTCATGATTGGGATTTGCATTATTACGAAATAGATATTTTCTCCTTTTCAAATGTGTGTCTAATACATAAGAGAAATACAGTCATTGTTATTTTTTAGAACTCTTCGTTAGTTGTTGGACGCTAGTTGAATTGAAGCAAATCACGTCACGATAATAAGTGTTGCGTTTAAGTTCGTTTTTACGTGAGAACGTATCGTTCACTTAATAACTTAAGAATGAATGCGTTGATGAAAAAGGAACTTCAGTATTCGGTATCCCTTGGAATAGAGTTTAATCAATGAATTGCGTATGGACTTTGGCTCCATCTTTGAATTAATCTAAAAAAAGTGACGATATTATATGTTAACCTAGTACCTTTTTAAATCCATTGCATGTGAGATACTATTAAAATCAAACCCATTTTTACTTCAATGTTCTTATTTGAGGTTAGAAGAATAATATCAGTCTTAAGATATTTTCTTACTTCCATACTTCTAAAGTTTCTACCGGCTCTTGGTATATTAATATGATATACGGTATATGATATATAATTCGAACATCATTTACTTTGTTTCTTTTTTGTGTTTTCTGTCAACATATATAACATTCAAATATGAATTTTAATTTTTTCTCTCATTTGGAATTAATTCTCTCACTTAGGCGGTAAGTATTGGAATGCTTCCGAAAAGACTTGCAAACGTTTTGAAAGTAGGATCCAAGATAATCACTTTGACGAAATATCGGTATTTTTGTAAAGAATCGTATACCTGAATACCTGTATGAACAAATTTTGTTGACTCTTTAACTCAGAAATGAATCTATGAGCGAAAGAGAACTTCATGATTAAGCTTGTTGTGATAAGCACAAGAACTCCTTTTATGAACAGCATGACGTTATTTTTTACTTCCTGCGTTGTATCTTTGATCTCCGAAAGAATGGTACCTTTTCTTCTCCTTTACATCAATTGCTCAGCGGTCTGTAAGAAAATGCCAGAATTGTTCGTTTCTTTACAAATACGTGGAAGTTATAATTGTTTTTACTTTCAAGATATTAATTGCATTATTACTTTATATAGTTTTTACCAAATTTCTAAAATGAAATGTTGCTGCTATACATCATTTTCAATAAAGTATATTTTTCATCGATAACTTTGTTGCAGTAATTATTATACAGAGTAAAAAGAGCTTTATCCTAACATCTTCTAAAAAGTCAATTCTAATGATTATTTGCATATTCAAAATACACGATTGTATACATTTCATCAGGTCATTAACGTGGTGCTACCCTGAATGTTATTGGGTCAGAAACGTTCAAAACAGAACTTACGCGCGTTCGCTTTCCTGACCTATTCAATTCTCTTCCATATCTTCCTACTTAATAGAAAACACATATTTTGCCTCAATTCACATCCATCGTCACTGTCACGTCACTACTTGCACATAACAATGGTCTATACCCTCTTAAATAAAATGACAATGTAACATTCATTATAATAAAAACATTTCAAAAGTTCTGATCATTTTCTTGATTCGAATTATGATGTTGGTATGTCTCTTAACATGTTTTCTGAATCCATTTTCTTGTTCTTCCTTTCACCCCATTCGTCGATTGGTCTCCGTCTTTCCGCAAACACGTCGTTCCATTACAGTCATGCTTCGTCGTCTTCGCCGTCGCGCCGTGCCGCCTTCCTCATGCTATTAGTCTCCACCCCCCCCTCCTTCGCCGTTCGCTTCATGCCCCTTCCTGCCAGCAACGCTCTCATCTTGACCGACTGGAGCGCTCCTCTCGTCTGATTGAGAAGTTTCAAGTGCTTCATTATGAAGTCAAAGTCAGCGCACCTCGTGCTCCACAGCGTCGACCTCCCTCGCGACTAACCGAGACCCGTACCCTCTCCTTGTACGCCCGCCCTTGCCTGTACCTACCCCTAACGAGGGTACGAAAAGAAAAGGGAAGTGTGGAAGATTCGAGGTAATGGTTGGCATGGTGGGATGTGGAGTGTTTGAGAAAGAGATGTTGCGAATTCAAATATATGGTAATTAAGTCTTACATGGGTGTGAATTAAGGTCGAACGAAGCCACGTTGAAAACGCTTATGTCTAAAACGATTCGAATGAATCAGCTGAATATTAATTTAATACTTACCTTTCAAGTAAAATCTTGAATTGTTATATAGTAAATGCTACAATTTCTGTTAAAATGATCATCGATACAATGCGCAATACCTCATGTAGTGATAAGTGTTCACACTTACAACCTTGGGGATAAAGGTTAAACCGTCCCGTTCCTCGGTTGCTCCAAGTAAATAAGTCGTGATGGACAAAACGGGTCAGCGAAATGTTTTTTACAGGAAACACCAAAAAAAAATTTCCTATCTCAATACCCTTCACACATTCCACCTTTCACGCACTCTTTCGCGCTAGTTTCGGTTTCTGCGAACGTTAAGAAGAGGGTGTGAGGGAAATCACCTGTGGAACTGTTTCACAGTGCAGTATCCCCACTCATTAAGCAATGCGATGTATAATAAACTAGCCGACGCGACCCGGTTTAACACGGTTGTATGTCATGAAGCGATCTACGTTCCGTTATAATTTAGTGTAGACAAAGCTAGAATGTTTATCTACTACTATATGACGATATCTTAATTAGTTCGTCTTAAAAATTAATATTGGAAATTCGAAAACAAGTTTCAGGTAATTGAAGAAAATTCCTGTGACTTCCTGTCAAGTAAATTCCCACGTGATACGTCAAAATAAAGTTCGGAAACGAATATTGTGGCCAATGATTTATTTATGTCTCAATTGTATTAGATGAAGATATGTAACTAGTATTTGTATTGAATTAAATATTATGGTTTCATTAGAACAAAATTAACTCCTAGGAATATCAGCATGATTTAGAATTCATAGGAGGAAATCTTTTTACATGTAATTTTAATACTACGAAATGAATGAAACTGCATGTATGACTTTTGACCAACACTTTTACGTTTACGAATACATATAATACGTAAAATGCATCATGACCAACACTTTTATGTAGAAAGATAGAACATACTGAGGTAACACAAACGAATTAAAGAAACTAGTACGTTCGTAGAAGCTCTAGAAAAAAGTTTAAGAAACGGATAATACATTATCCTATTCTAATGTTTTAATGTATACGTAGTAAACTATTTTATGCCACGAGGAACGCATTTTGAAAACACTAAACAGTGAAAAAGTTCTTCCCTTATCACAGTATATTCGCCAGAAGGTTAAAATACAAATCGATGATTCATTTCAAAACGTAACGAAAGGGTCATTAATCGTTATCTTCCTCCCATTCTATTCCCCACTGACATTTTGAAATGTAGTCCTCTATATACCTCCTTCCATCCCATCTACCTCTGGATCAAATTGTTTTTGGTAGGTTCAACGGCCCACGCTCCTTACAATATCTTCTATTCTTCTCAGTACGCAACGTGTAGACAAACTACAATCTTGTTGCATCTGTTCTAGTGGTCTTTCTGTTTCTGTTGTAGACGGAACCTTCTAATGTTAACAGACAAGGGGTCATGTAAAACACTGAACCAAAAACTATTTCATATTTGCCCATTGCAATACTAAAGCGTAATTTTTCCATAGGAATTACGTGTCCTTTCCATAATAGTGATAGAAATTTTCTTAAAGTCTATCCAAGCAACTAATGAACTTTTGATTCTGTAACATTTATTTTATATTACAATTAATAGTAAGTTTTCTAGTATATCACGCGCTTTGATAGGTCTCTGCAATCAACGACATTAGTGTGAACTAGACCCATTTCGTTGCAAAATGAGTTAGACCGAGACCGTTCACATTTGAGAATGTGATTTAAAATATTCTATTTTTACACTAAATAAATGTTATACAATTTGCAAAGTAAGATAAGTTTCATTGTGACTCGCTTTACATAGATTGTGTACAGTGTAGTAATATGTAAAGTTGGAGAAGCAAATAGATGCATTTTAGCAGTCTCTTTCCCACAGTAAACTTTTCAGTTTGATTAGTTCCCTTACTTTACGATTGGATAAGTTGAAGATAGGTTAGAAATATCGTTCTGCATCAGCAGTCTCACGCTGCGTCGTTGGTTTGCAAACGAGATTTTCGCGTAGGCGACACTTCGCCATGCATACGTTGTTTGCAGAGATCGGACGACACGGATCCCACTCTCGACGGGTGTCGCGAGCGAACTAGAACTGTTTCCGGATGCTTCATGGAGTTTCCGGAAATTAGCGACGGAGCAGACATGTGGTCTTGCGATTCCTCCGTGGATTTCACTACGGAGAAGCGCAGGTTGCTGCGAACTTGACTTCTCCGTATCGAGGACGCAAAGTTCCGAATAGAATTCGAACATAATGAAACAATTAGGAGTGGTTGGTTCTCTTCGAATCATTTCATGTTTCAACTTCAAAGAGAACTCATCCTCATTCGCAAAGCAATAGAGATAAAGAAACTTTTGTTAGTCGTAAGGGGAAGTATATGCATGCAAAGCATTTGGTGATAGACTCATGGTAAGCGGCCTGAGGTACGAAAGAGGGAAAGGCAGATTGATTCACTATGGTAAACCGGAATGCAAGAAACAAAGCAAAAAGTGGTACAAGAATAAAAAGAAGAATTAAAATTATATGAAAGTGAAAATTGGGGCACTCTTTTTCAAAACAAATGATGGAAAATAATCAAGATTATAAATTATGATGGTGTAAGTAAAAGTAAGAGCTGTGAAACCTCCCGCTTCAGAAGTGTTAGCTCATAAAATTTCTATCGACAACCATTTTCGGTTCTCAAAACTAGAGAAAAGTTAAGAAATTTAAACGATTATCATTTTTTACAGTGACGTAATCAAATTGTTTGAATTACTTCCCCAAAAAAAGAGAGAGTTTGAGAGACCAGGACGCAAATTACTGTGTGGAATTTTAGTTTAATCAAATATCCATTTACGATGAAAAAGGTTAGTTACAATTGGCGGAAGGTGGGAGCGAAGAGTCGTGAGTTGCTGCACATACGCTGTGGGTTGTGTGTTCTTTTAATTGTAGCTTGAGGGTTCGCCAATGTCTAGGTCATAAAGAGCCCATGCGGTGGGTTGTAGCCAAGGATGCGCATATGATTCCTTCCCCCATAGTTTCATACGGTTTATTTTGCACGGAAAAGAAACAACAATCTCTTCAACAGAAGGAAGAAACTATTTTCATGTGAATTAACATGTGTAGAATTTCGACATGGATATCATTTCCCTCTTGAAAAGTCGGATTTTGATTTTATAAACTACTACATGCCTTAGTAAGCGTATTAATATCAACCGTGTTATGATTAAGATAAGTTTGTCAGTAATTTCTTAAATGTGTAATAGTCAACGTTTTTCCTAATTCTCAAGTCAGCTCGCGTGCCATCACGCTCTTTTCGTACGCCAATATGTTACACTAAAAACGTTTACAGTGAGAACAGTGATAACTACAATATATATTTTTCTTCGATATATTCATACAACTATATGATCATTTTTCAATTACCCTCTGTATAGTACATCGGACGTCAAAATATTTAACGTAATTATTAGTATGACCTTCCAAAATGATCTCTTTACTTGATATGTAAATTTGAAGAGCAAAGAAACACGATTAAACAAAAAAATTAACGAATCATGTCTGTTAACAATTATTAATTAAGATTTTCACAAATCTCGTTATCGTTGATATTTTGTTGAGATATTACACATCTACAATCCCCATAAAAAGGAAGCATAGAGTCAAGATTTTTAGGACTGGAAACTTTTCTCCGAAAATATCGCGCTATGGTATAGAAACATGTAGGAACTACAAGCTGTCTTATGTTGAAACTTTGTAAATTCAACATTCATTTTCTGTGTCGAAAACCCAGAAACAAAACTTTCCTATGCGTCATACAGCTATGATTACTCCGACTCGTGCCGTAGACCCAGTGTTTGTTTGGATTGCAGTACAATTTAATACGCTCTTGAGGCAAAACAAAATCCCTGTCTGCTGGAAAATGTAACATGTTGAAAGCTCACCTGTTCATTGGTTTGCGAGTCACACGTTTCCATTGTAATCCGATTAGGCCGAATATATCATACGAATTCGTTTGTGATCTCGCAATTGAACCTATCGCATGAGACCAGTCACAAGCCTCACCATTTATTCTCATGTAACTTTTAAGTCCCTTTCATTAGTGTACAGCGGAAAGATACAATGCAAAGAATGAGAATATAACAGATTTAGAAAATTTTTATTTGAGAATTTTGCAGGAAGTTAGGATAAAATTATTATTTTTTCAATGAATGGAAATCGAAGAAATAATAGGCAGAACTTTGAATATAAAATCAGTCGTGGACTACATAACATGAATAACGGTTTTGATATTGATATTTCAAATTTTGGAATTTACATATTACTTATATTAACATGCTTATGTTTAATTTCCTTATGTTCAATATGTGATATTGCATTAGGAAAATATAAGTCAATATATCCGATTTAGAATGCATGACTTGGAACTGTATGCCAGAATAAAATATACCCATTTCGAATTTTGAATGAGACAAAGATATTTTCACTGATCACACTTATTTAAATGTGTTTCCCACATTTTCTGAATTACAACATTTTTTCTCAAAATTTTCCCAAGCAATTCACATAATCTATTTCCTTCATTATACGACTCGCTAAAACTAAAATTTAATGTAACTAACATTCTGTAGAATAATGTGACCTTTTACTTTTGGTTAGCAAGATTGTTTCATTGACCTTAGTAATGTGTCGGACACTAATTTTCCCTATCTGCTAATTGTAGGCAAGTTTGACTCGCTTTCATATTTAACATTGACAATGTAAACAGGACTTCAGCAAAGTTATGAAAAGTATATAATAATATATAATGGCGAAGTATGTAACTTCTCCATTATTCATCAACGGATAATTCATCAACGGATAATTCATCAAGGGATAAGTATGTAACTTCTCCATCAACGGATAATTCTCAACGAATATTAAGATAAATAAAGGCTACGAATATTTATGGATTAATATGTTGTCTTAAAAAAAACAATAAAGATATGTTATACTATATACATTGATCGTCCAAAAAGTTCGTAAGTCATAATTAATTAATTTATCTTGATTACCTAATGGACGTATATAGTAGAATACGTACTACAACCGTATGTTTTTATTATTTACCAAATGCATCAGTGCTGTCATTTGTGAGGACTGAAGTAGTCATCCTTTCCAAATAAACGAGTCATATAGCTTCTTTTCTCGATGTATTTTTTTAAAGCTAAGACGCAAAAAGAAACAATTGTCAACACATTTCTCAAATTTTCTGCAGTACGATGCTTCTATGTGTGTTTTTACTCCGCCCGGTTACGCAGAAAAGGAACGAAAATTTTCTGGAAAATTTTGCGTATTAATTTATGTAATGATACGTATCTTTTAGGATGAGGCTAATTGTGTAAAGTACATCTGGTGATGATAAAATATATAATGATTAAAGTTGTTGAACGGATGTGTGAAATATTCCGAATGGCAAATAGGTCAAGTGAGGAACCATCCACTAGTTAGAAATCGCTCATTACAGAGCTGTGACAGAACATTTGCCACTGGAATGAGCACGGACTTGATTCTACTGAGAGGGTTGAGAGCACTGTGCGCTTAAGGGTCATTGACATCGCTGAAATTGTAGTGGTTCCATCTTCACCTATCTGTTCGTTTGAGTACTATTACCATCACCCACACTCTGCTGTTTTCGAGCCTTTTCCTCCTATTTCCTTCGGTTGTTCTACACGTTTTCTTCTAATTATTCATTTTTAAATTCAATTTTATGGTTCATTTAGGACACTTGTTGTGTAATAACAGAAACGACAAACACTTTAACACGACTGGTTCCCAGCTCTCTCTGCCGAACAATGAAATCAAGACGAAAGTAATCAGTAAAAATATATCTGATTCTTGAAGTAAAATGATGACTAGATATAAAAAATGCTTAATTGTGAAGTTAATATTCTATTGTTTGCACAGAAAAAATGCACTGAATTTTTGATATAAATGCATAATTTCTACATAAGATGCATAAAGTACATTTCTATGAAATATACGTAAATATTCAATAATGTAATGCAACGAAATAGTCATTGATTTTCATCACAGCATATGACAATTTCTAAACATGCAATGTAATTTCGTCATGACAAGGTATATCTTCTATTACATACGAATAACAATTGTTTGCAATTTGTCATGCTTTCACGTATCATGTGGTCACAGCAGAGACGCGGCTATAAAAAATACGCCTACATATTCCTGAAATTTTTTTTTTTATTATCTGTTACAAATATTTGTTAAACTTTAAAATTAAAAACACTCCTCTTAGAAATCACTTAGTAAACACACCAAATAATCGGTCTGTCATTTTGCCCGCTCTACATGGAAGGAGAACCAAAAACGGGTATACTGTCTGGGCAAAACAGAGCTGATAATAATGAGATCTATAACTTTATTTTTAGGAAATTAGTTAATAGGTTATCGGAAGTTTCTGACAGACCAATGGTGTCAGAGTTTTCTAGTCGTCAAATAGCCTCTGACATGATCCACTCTCTACTATTGCGACATAGTTAACTTTGCTTTACTTTCGTTATCAAATAGATTCCTCTGTTACTACATTATAACTGAACATAGACAACTGAAAATTTCTATATCACCCGCAGTCTCATATACAAATCACAAAAACTCATCCTTAATCGCATTAGGCTATCTAAAACTGAAATTTACACGTCCTCTAATATCCAGTAAACAAAAAGGATCTTACATCTCATCTAATCAAAATTTTGCAGAATCATACAAAGCCACAAAAGCTCAGTCGACCTTATCACACGAGACAATCTTCTGTAACTGTTCAACTCTTCTATGAAACACAATAAGCAAATAGTATCTTATATATAATCAACGTAGTCTCAGATAAAATTATCAAAAATGAGACTACCTTATCATGTCAGGAACTCTAAATAAAAAGTTATTCTTGGCAAAGATCATAAAAGTAGACTCCAGTGTCTCAACTAGTTATCTAATGGGTAAAGAGCGTAGGGATAAAGCGTCTACTTGTTTTACCCGCTCTTCGCGATATATACTTTTTTAATCTTTCATAAAATAACCTCCAAACTTGTAACCATCTATTGAGAATTTTAATCAGTTTAATGCACAATGACAAACACAAACTTATGGGAACGCGAATAAAGAACAATTTTGAATCATTTCAATTCTCTCACCTTAATTTATTTAGTAAAATCCACGAAAAATGACATTCCACGCTACCAAACAATCCACTTGTCTCCAACGTCTCGGTCAGAATTATTTGCTTTGAAACGTATTGGGGTGTTTCTGCCATACTCAAGTATTTGCATTCATTGAATACACACAAAAGCAACGATGCCTACCCGCTTTAGGTGGGCTACTCTTACCCTACCATTAATTTATGTTCTATGGTGTTTTATGTTTGCGATATTATATGATAATAAATTAACTATATGAAGTTTTGTGTTTTGTGTATGTTCGCGATAAATTTTCGTTTTGGATATTCATGAAAAAACGGTTTATTGAGGTTCTTGATTCATTTATTCATCTGTCTGCCTTTAATTTAATTTAATATATATATATATATATATATATATATATATATATATATATATATATATATATGTGTGTGTGTGTGTGTATGTATGTATATACACACATATAAAAGAATGAATAAATTTTCTTTGAATATAGTATTTTGATTATTTTCTTATTACTGTGAATATACTAATTTTTAATCCAAAGCACAAAACTAAGATTTGGAAGCAACGTGTTCGTTATATCATTTTAATATTGTTGTTCAACACATTGTGTGATTATTTGAACACACATAGATATTACACGAATTTTTAATTCACATGCAAACACCCAGGGTTTAATTGCGGAAACTTGGAATACGAAGTTTTAGATTTTTAATAACTTTATTTTATTGCGTTAGACACATTCCATCAATAGTTGAAATGAAGTAGTTGAATTATGTGTAACGTCACGTATTTTCTGCTAGAGATATTTGTTTAAAGAATAAACGTTTATGACATTCCATGCTGAGAGAATTTAGTTCACAAAACGAAATGTATTATTGAGTAGGAAAATTAAAAGATGAAAGTTCGAACTCTATACGAAACAATTAGTAAGTCGTCATTTTATGTCCGTTTTTTAACATTTACTAATTGAAGTACCAAAGTATTTCCTTTTTCAAACTTCACCATGTATTAATTCCCACCCAGAAGGTGAACGCATACATACAGGGAAGAGACCAGGAGTCTCTGATCGCTCTAGGGGACAGTATAGCATCCGCGAATTAATTTAGTGTGACTCGAGTCCGTGGATGCCAAGGCTGACCGTAAGGGATGGAGCGCGCGCGGACGACGTGCAAGCACTGCCAGGCATGGTTGACAGGGTTGAATCCATGTGGGTATGTCCAATGAGCTTCACCCCCTTATTCTGCCAGTCTCCCATCTTCCCGTCCCATGCGACGAGTCCCTTTCTGTTAATCAAGTCCACCCGCGAGGTTCGAAACAAAACACGGCGAGGTAATGACAATTTTAATGTACATTACTGCGCGGAGCTGCTCCAGCGCTCAGTAATTGTTCAAAGCCCAACGGAAAGAGCGCACTCGTGGTGAGCGGTCTGTTAGAAATGCAGCACTCGTCGCAAACAACTCGTGCAAAGCAGTCCAAACGGACTGACAACACCCCACCTACGGAATTCACCTTCCCAACGCCAACAGCCGGCAAACTCGTTCGTGTGAGTAGGCCAGTGGTGAGTGAGAATGTGGACATCCAATGGGTGGAATAATGTGTGAGGAGAGCGAAATAGGGGAGGTGCATTGATATATTATGTGGTGTATTGGTGGGAGCGTGAAGTGTGCAAGTGAAGAACGGGGGGGCGGTACACAAGAGATGTACTGGTATGAAATAGAGGGGAATGAGATGTAAACATTGTGGACGATGGCGAATGTTTTATGGGAAATATTTAGAGAGGAAAGAAAGAGGAAAATATCTGAATTTGGGAAGCTGTATTGTACAATAGAATACATTTTTAGGATCAATAGATGATTATGTTGAGGAGAAAATATTTCAAGAAATGTTGGAGAGAGAGAGAGAGATATCAATAAATATTGAGGAGAGAATATATATGTAGAGTAAGGTATCAGTAAAAAGTTATTTGAAATGAAGTTGAACTTTCCCATAATTTATTACGTGTTTTAACAAGGAAATCATAACTAGAAACATAAGTTTTAACTGAAAGTCTGTTGTATAGTATAATATTTTTATTAATTAGTACAAATACTCTCCAATTACTAGCATCACCATATACATTAAGATGCAGTTTTTTTCGTTTCTTTTCTGCGTAACTGGTTGGAGCAAATCACACTAATGATGTATCGTTCTTTACAGCATTAAAATAAGTGTTTACGATTTTCTGTTATTTCATTTTTAACACTTTCCTTTCCCAGGTAACGTGACATAAAATTTTCATCAAGAAAAGAAGCTATTTGGCTCATTTATTTGAAAAGGACGTTACTTCACTTCTTAAATTGTGACATTTAAAAGCGTTGATACGTCTGGCCATGCTGTTATAAACAATATTTGTAGGAATTCTTACGCTAGTTACGAGGTTCTCCCATGTATATTGAGATGAACCTCCTTACCTCAACGTGAATCAACAATTCTTAGAAATCATAAATGTGTCTCGGACCCCTGTTTGGGAGCCATTAATTGGAATGAACTTTCCTACCTAGAGCTACTAATATCATAAAGATATCACATCATTTTCAATTAGACACTAAAAGAAATGATTAGACACTAAAAGAGCCATTTGCAACAACAAAGATCCATTTATTAATAACTTGTAAACATGAACACTTATAAACATTGCAACGACAACTCACAAATACAACGTATCTCGAGCATTTTTGCTCAAGCCGTTGCCGCAATGACGCAACTGAACGGCGTATCTGCGAGGTTGACGGGTGACGCGGTGCACTAACTGAATCCGATGCTCTGCCTCTAACCTCGCCGACTCTTACTCTGAGACGACCCGAAACGCGTAGCCGCTTCTTACTATGACGGTGCTTCGCCTGTCCTCTCGCTGTCATTCTGTGGTGCTCGGTACTATTACGGCTACTACTGCCGCCGCTCTTGTTACTGCTCGTTGTAATACTGCCGTCCAACCGCACCTCCTCCGCACAAGTTGCCTCCGCAAGTAGAGGAGGAATGACGTCATCGATGCTTCACTGGATATGTAATTCCGGCTGGTCGGACGTCCGGGCGCGTTCGTAAAATTTTTAGGTGCATCGGGAACGATTCTTCAATATTTAACACTTGGGGAGGTAAATATTACTCTCAATATGCACTATTCATAATTGTAGTGATGTTACATTGTTTAATGCTTAATATAAACCGAGTGAAACTTGCCTATAACTAGCAGATGGGTGAAAGTAATATCTGACATATATCCAGTTAAATAAAAAACTCTTGCTTACGTCATTCACCAGCGTCTAATCGAATGGATAGCACTACTCGGCTAACTTATCCGTCCGGTAAGGGTAGATTGTCTTTCACCACGCTCTATCCATTGGATAGCTCCACCCTTAACGATAGACAATAAGAAATAGAAACACAAATGGCTGAAGCTTACGAAATGTTTTTCTTTTATGGCAATGCCGCAGGAGGGATAGAAAATGAATAAAAAATATTAATTGAGAACAGTTTAATTTTTTGATATTGCATTTTTGGGAATTGTCCTTTTCTTTATTAATTTCAGTTAGTGTTTCTTTTGAGTTTCTTCTATTTTCTATCCTCTCCCCGAAGATACACAAGATCGCGTTGTAACATTTGCAAGGCAGTTTTTGGTGTTTTGTAAAAAAAACTATTTCACTGGCCGCTACGTTCTCATCTTTTGAAAGCACTTCATCGTTAATAATCGAAAGAATGGGTACTTGGACCGGTTTGCTGCCGGGAGTTGCTTTACACGATGGATAAACGTGGAAGGCGCAAGATCTATCGATAGGTTAGTGAAAACTCGGTTTGCTACCCGCTCAGCAAGTACCCACAGATAGTGGAAGAATGGTTAAAGATAGCCAAAACCTAATTAAACATTTATACTGCCGTACAAGATGCTAGTTTTATTCAAATTTCCTTCTGATTAAATCACACCAGTTTAGCTAGAAATGCAATAATGGAAACCGCGTGGCATATCATGTCCCATATCAGAACCGAATCTTAATATATAAATATAGCTCTCAAATTTGTCAGTAGGAGAATTATTGATCTTCAAATTTTTCTTTATTATTGATTTTTTAGTTAACCGCATCAGATAATATGAATTCACGACAGATACGTACTATTAACTGCTGGATGCGAATTTCTCGTGCAAAGTTAAAATATACATGTAAGTTACATATTCATACGAGTATTAAAGAAGCTGGTTAATCGAGAAGAAAACATTAAAATATTAAAACAGTTGAAATTCGGGGTAATTAATTTCTGAGGTAATCAGATCTACGAAAGGGAATATAAAATTACTTTTTTTAACTGACATGTTTGGACAAACATTTTTAGTCGTCAACTTGTTTATCTATATTGTATATACATTAAATTACGACATAAGATTGTACTTAAATATGAAACAGTGTACAAATATCTATACATGAAGTTAGAAGTCAGTGTTTATTTACTACTTATAATTATTAGAATTTTGTTTTCAAACTCTGGATGTAAAACTCCTTATTTTGACCATATTCATAATTCACAAGATTTTATTTATACCAGGAATAAGAAATAGGATTTCTAAAGTTAGGAAGTAACACAAATAAAAAACTCACTATAAGCCATCCCTCCTAGAATCTTCCAAATTACAGCTTTGTTTAGAGTTATGTTATAACCATGAGGTTTCGTGACTGTCTCTTATATAGCTAATATACCAGGAATGTGTTGGAAATTTGTTGATAATTTTTTAATTAATTCGTAAAAGTGATTAGAATGACTCCTCAAGGGTTGAGAACTCGTACGTCAACATAGTGCTGTTCTAGTGCAGCAATTCTCCGCTACTTGAGCTGCTGCATAAAACATGGCGTCTGCGCGGTGGCAGCGGCAAATGCGGTTGGCGTCTCGTGCGATTAGAACGGATCCTGCGGAAAGTTGGGGCGCCGCTGCACCACACCACCGTGCGCTATTTAGCATATCCCTCCGACGCGCCATGTCGCGCACTCCGCTCCTCGTCTCTTCCTGCGCCTTCAAATAATTAGAGACTCAGAGCTACTCGTGGGAGTGTCTCTCTTAAGTTCTGCTCAGTGGCATCGTCATCTTTAGTGGACAACTTGTGCGTTTAATGAGCGACCTTCACCCCATCCGTAATTTTCAGAGGGTAAGAAATTGAATTCTAATTATTGAAAGGTTATAACTTCTTCGCGGAACTTCCATGCTCTAAAAATACTTAAATATGTATGCAATTATGCACTCAAAATTCGTCTACTGACAGAAGTTGAAATAAATCGTTTACTAAATTTTACAATTGGTTTAAAATTCACTGCATCGAATTGCACTGTTGCCAGTGAATGAGACCTCGATGGACTATCTGAACTTATATTCCAGTTGGTAATGTAACGTCCTCCCAGGCCTGTGGTTGCATTAATACTTATCCATACCGAACGATTATTCACGTCAGTTGTAACATCTTCAATAACTGAATTGTACACATTGTGAAGGTATACTTTCCATAGAGTTGACTCGTTCGGAATCTATGTACTTTTCTAATAATAATTTGACAAATTTGGTGTTCGAAGACCGCCAAGGTAAGTTTTCAGAAATCATAGATACTCCTAAATCTTTGTAAAACTCATTTTTGTGAGAAAAACATCTTTCCCAAAAGAAGATTCGGAATCAAAAGTTGTTCTTTTACTTTTTTCCTACGTTCAAATGTTGGTTTGCGTTTTTGTGTTGCTGTAACTGAAGCTATTTTACACATGACAACATATAAATATAACTTTTTTGTAAGGAACGTGGAAATACGGTAGAATATTCAATTTAAATTATAATAGAGTATAATTTTATTTTTGTTTTCTACCATATGCTTGTGAACATTATTTATAAGACCGACCATTATATATGATTAACGTATTTTTTTAATATACAACATTTCGACATGTTTTACGTCATCATAAAAGTGTTATTAAATAAATAATCAGAGAGATGGAATATACTAAAAATACGACACAACTATTGTTCTTTTTAATATTTGGCATACTTAGGACACAGGTAATTCCATTGCTTCATACTTAGGACACATGTAATTCTATGTTTTCTTCATGTTTAAACAATACTTCAGGTATTGATCATTTATTTAATAATATCAGAAAACAAAATAACATGTTAATTCTACTTAAAATGTCTTTTTTATAAATAATATTCACCAGTGTATTAAAGTGTGCAATTATGATTGAAAGTTAAAAAAGAGAATCAGACAAAAATTGTAAATATTAACTGTAAAAGAGAATAATAAAACGTACCTATTTTTCACATACAGTGCAAAACACTATAAGCGGACCCTGCACCAACGGGATGACGCTAGGAAGAAGAAGAAGTGCAGAACACTATTGTTTATCAGTTGTACAACATTCATCTCCTTTTTTCCATTTTTCCAACAGTTATTTTCTGCTGTGCAACGAAACAAAATCATTTTAGAACAACGCAAGTCCAACATTCCCGGTTTACACAACCTGAACATAATTTCCAAATAGAAGCGGGAGATAGCTCATACTATATGCCATTCGCTAGGAGATCAGCTATTGGGGATAATATATAAGCAGAATAACATTTGGAAGAAAAACAATATCGCTGAAACTTGAAAATTGATCATCTGCCGCAGAAACAGAATTTAGTCGGTATCACACCTTCAAAGTAGCTCGAAAGAAAAGAAATAGAACTACCAATAAGAGAAAGATGTTCAGGAAATAAAATACATTTTATCCATTTTGGCAATGAAATAAAAAATATAATCTAAAAATGCACAACGAATAAAAGTAAGCATTTATACACATTAAGTCCCGAAACATGCATTTATGCAAAAGAAAATTAGGCGAAATTCGTGTAATTTTTCGGGATAGATAACGATCATTGATAATTTTCTGGATATGGCCAATTAATAGAAGTGTGTAATGACATAAATGTCCGCAGTCTAGATATAGCTATTGAAAATATTGGCTGATATTACTGTATTTAACTTAAACTCGTTTTCTTTCTACATTCAGAAATAAAGTCAGTATTACCAACAAATGTAGTTAAGCTCTATCGAGAAGAACATTAGGGTACCTGATTTCCTCGATTTCCAATAGAAGAATCCCTTGGCAAAAAGACAAAAAAAAACAACTCAAAATTTGTAACTGGTGTATCTCAAGTCTTCAGATTTATTCTGTATATTTTAGAAAGGGAAATCAACATGTGTAAATAAAGTCGTAAAATATAAAAGATAACAATTTTAGAAATATGAAATTCAGAATTACTGACACTAATTTCAAATTATTACACCCTTAACGATAAAATATAACTATGTAATTTATGTATATCCAATAATATCAGTTTCGAGTTAGTCATCAAAATTAAAAGTTCCTTTCATTTGTAAGGTATTTGACCCTTGACTGTTATATAAATTTATTGTCAAAAATCAGTACAGACTGCGTATGACCACGTGGAGGACAAACTAATTTACTCTCCGGAAGCAAGAAAGGGACCATCCCATCAATTCTGATCAAGGGCCCTAAGGCAAAGGCGGATTCAAAAAATTCAACAAAAGTTCCTAGATAAGAAAAATATTAGCTGCATGTTATAATACATATATAATGTCAATACGTTTGTAATTTAACGCAAATATGTTTGTAAATTTACATGTACAAGTTATTATCGAACTATAGATTATTCTGAGTATAGTGTTTAAAAATCATAAGAGTTGAAAAAAAAAACACTAAATTCACGATTTATTGTTACAATAAACACGTCCCTAGACAAAGCCTAGAGAACCTGTATAAGAAATCCGCCTCTACCCGAAGGAAAAACGTAGAAAAACCCGGGCCTGGATGGGGCTACAGAATTAATGCACACAACCGTGCCAAAGTTGAGTACACATAAAACTAAATTAATATGAGCCATACGGCAACACAACCAAGCAAGAAAATAGTTTTTGAAATTGTTATACGTTGTTTAAAAAGTGCTACAGCAATGGCGTGATAAAGTACAAGACGAATTTAACTTTTATTAAAATCAATAAATTCTTTTAGAGTGTAGAAGCACTGGTGCAGGAGGTAGTTTTTAACCGCGGATTTGAAGATATTCAATTTCATAATGTCTTTTATATTCTTGGGCAAAGAATTATATAGAACGATTCCAGAATGATAAGGTCCTTTTGGCAAAGAGTGGTTGACACTCTAGGGCAATGAATATTATTCCTATTGTGAGTATTGTGTTCGTGAACGAGACTGTTTCGTATGAAGCAAGGATAGCACTTCAGTAATTCGGTCTTAACAAACACGACCGTTTTATAAATATAAATCCAGGGAAGTGTTAAGATATTTAATTCCATGAATAAAGGTATACAAGTGTTTCAGGGGTGAGATTTACAAATTATCCGAACTATCCTCTTCTGAATTCTGAAAGTTTGAATACTCTGACCGGAATTGCCCCAGAAGGTAATGCCGTAACGTAAATAGGAGTAAATGTTTGCAAAATATACGCAACGGGAAATACGTGAACTAACTGCGTTAACAAGGATTCGGAATGCGTAACACAATTTGCTTAATTGGGAATTAAGATTGTCAACGTGACTATTCCATTTGAGGTTGTCTTGAATATGGAGACATAAGAATTTTGTATTCGTAACATTTTGTAATTGTGTTCCGTTTAAAGAAAGAGAAACATGGGGTAAAGAGTTTGTTATACTATTGAGAAATGACACAGACACTGTTTTGTTAGTGCTTAAGATTTGCATGGAACCAAGTCGAAAGGTTAGACAAAACATTTTGAGCATTGGCGTGCTTACACAGTAAATAAGTGTCATCAGCAAAAAGATTTTGCAATCTGATGTGGATGATGACATGTCGTTCACATACAACAAAAAGAGTATAGGACCGAGAATTGCTCCTTGGGGTACTCCGCAAGTAAGTGGCTTTGTTTCTGAAAGACAACGCTCAAGTATTTTATTTTTAGTATAGGATATTTCTACTTGTTGATATCTATCTTTTAAATAAGAAGTTAGCCATTGATGTGGAAGTCCACGAATGCCTAAAGAATGCAATTTGGTAAGGAGAATTCCGTGATCGATGACATCGAATGCTTTGGATAAGTCAAGAAAAACACCCTGAGAATTCTCTCCACGGTCTAGAGATGTGGTAACATCGTTTAAGAAGGAAAATATGGCGCTTGTAGTGGAAAAGGATTTCCTAAAACCGTGTTGATCGTCAGAGAGAATGTTATATTTTGATAAAAAATCTAGAAGACGCTTATAGAACAATTTTTCTAGGATTTTTGAGAAAGTGGGTAGTAGAGATATTGGTCGGTAATTTCCAATATTAAGTTTGTTTCCTTTCTTGTGTAAAGGTTTCATTTTAGCTCACTTAAATATTGTAGGAAACACCCCTTCCGATAAAGAACTATTAAAAATATTAACGAGTGGATTTAATATAGCATGGGACGAAAATTTAACAATAAACTCAGGTATATCATCTACGCCTGTTGAAAATTTGTTTTTTAATGAGCTGATGATTCTCATGACTTCACTGGCGTTAGTTTCGGAAGTGAACATAGAATTGGGTACGTGGGTGGATATAATTGGAGGACATTGATTTGGATATATTGAGTTCGTTATTTTACCAACTTCTGAGAAGTGAGAATTAAACAAATTTGGGATGTCCTGAGGATTTATTACGATTTTGCCACCGTTTAGTAAAGAAACATTTTCTTCGCGATTATCAGAAGTTGACATGTAATTTTTAACAATATTCCACATGGCTTTCATCCGGTTGTTTGATTTTAGTATATGTCTGTCGTTTTCCATTACTTTAGCTGCATAGACTACTTTTCGAAGAATAGTCTTATATTTACGAAAATTATTATGGAATTCGGGTCGTTGGTTATAGCGTTTTGAAAGATAATATAAACGGCGTTTGTTTTTTGAAGAAATCCTTATCCCTTGGGTGATCCATCTATTGTATTTCTTTGTGTTAATTAACTTGCGTTTTAT
>NNCF01127201.1:167760-193504 GCA_002313205.1 Laupala kohalensis
ACTCAGGAAATCGATGTTGAAATCGCCACATATAAAGATAGATTTAGTAGATTTATGTGTGATATGTTTTAAAACAATTTCGAAGTTCCTCAAAAATATGTCAAGATCTGATTGAGGTCTATAAATACACAAAACAACAATACCGGTGTCGTTCAGATTAACTGCAGAAAATTCGAACACACTATCTACTCAGAAGTTCTCGTAGCCTGTCAGTGGAGAAGATAAAATATCATTACGAACGTAGATACACGTACCTCCGTGGGGATTTTTGCCTTTAAAATTTTGCCGACAGTAAGAACTTGCTAAATAATAATTAGAAATAGCAGTATCNTACAGGGACCTCCGTGGGGATTTTTGCCCTTAAAATTTTACCGACAGTAAGAACTTGCTAAATAATAATTAGAAATAGCAGTATCGTTGATGTTCTTAGTTGAAAGCCAATGCTCTGTGAGGCATAGCAAATCGAATGGATTTTCGTGTACCAGAATTTCAATGTCTCTCAATTTGTTTGAAAGGGATTGGACTATATGATGAAATATATTTATTTTATTTTTGCAAAAAGTTTGTGGCTCACGAGGAATGGAATCGACGTTAGATTGGGGAGAGGAATTGGAAATTGGTACAGCTTCTAGTTCCGGATCAAGCCCGCACACTGCACCTGAACGCGATTGTCACCTTTGAGTACCACATCGTACTCCTGAGCGCAAGTTGTAACTGTGTATGGGGGCGGCAGGAGGAATTGATGAGGACGTGCGAGATGAGGAAGCAGTAGGTGAAAGAACGGGGAAAAGAGAAGTAATGGGTGTCGAGATAGGAAGAGGAGATGGTTATGAGGTAGGAGCAGAAGGAGGAGATGAGGTAGGAGCATGAGGAGATGAGGTAGGTGCAGGAGGATGTGTAGGAGTGGTTAGTGGGGCAGTTGGATGATGTGAGGTCAGATGTGAAGCTAGAAGAGAACCGAAGCGTTGTTTCCCAGACGGTCTCAGGTGTAAACCGTGCTGGGTAAAGTCCTTGGCAGTCAGGTGTGGTTGCAAATCAAAAAAATGTGATTTTTGTGTCTGCCAGGTGATATTTTAGTGAGATGTTTGCCAGGTTAATTTCGTGGTTTATTTGTGGAACGTTGAAGCATGGAGGCAGGCTAGAGAGCACTATGTTCGTGTGCAAGGAGGCCATTTTTAGTTTTTGTAGATGTTCAGACGCGTTGAAATGACCACCNCTGCCCACCTATGATGATTACAGTGTCCTGCTCTGTGAGTATTTTAGTGTAAGTGTCCAGTTCTCGAATAACTTCAGCCAAACGAGCGTTTGGCTTAAAGAAACCGGAGACTGAGAACTGGCTAGGAAGCAATCCACGCAATACGGAGGACATTTGACGACCGTGCGAATCAGCTAGTATGAGCACGTTTGATTTCTGCGTGGAAGTGTTGATTTCATCTCTGGATAACACTACTTTACGTGATTTTGGGCGGCTGTGCTTACCAGTGCGTGGTGTGTGAACAGGTCTGGGTACTGGACGGGAGGGAATGAAACGAGTAGGTAAGGGAGGAAACAGGGACATGTCATCTAACACACTAAACCTATTCTGAGTGAAGAGTTGGGGTGGTGCATGCGTCGTTGGTTTAACCGGGTGATAGCAGTTGGAANACCGATCGTGTTCTTATTGACCTCTTACAGCGCACTGATTTGTGTGTCAATATATTGTACCATGTCATTGTACGCCTTCTGAAGATCAGCTTTGAATGAGTTGAGGAATGCGATAGTGTCCATTGTTGTGAGAAAGTTAGCAACTTCACGACAAAAGCAAATGAGAATACANATTTAATGACAAAAGCAAATGAGAATACACGCAAAATGACAACTAACACTGAATGAAGGATGCTAGTATAATAATATATTTGTTACTACGGAAGTTACAAATGAGATAAAAAAATTAAATATACAAACAAACCGACGACAAAAATGATTGAAATAATTATTTAGGGCGACCACAGGAGATTAATTAATTCAACAATAACTGCCGTATATTGTTATAAAATGTAAATAAATACGAAAGAATCAAGAACAACGAATTGTAAAATAATGTAATAATTCTATGAATTATGACGATAACTTGGGTGCAACAATGGGGCAGGGTTTAAATAAGGAAATAAACAAACCGACAACTAAAATCACAGAAATAATTTAGGATGACAACTGCAGATAAATTAATTCCACAATAACTAAGGCCATATTATGTTAAATTGTAATGAATAACTACAAAAAGATCACGAAAACAAATGGTAAAATATTGGAATAATTCTATTTACGACGACGAAACTTGAGCAGTGCAACAATAGATTACGTTATTTGTAAGTTAATAATGATGTAATAGTATACGCACCAGAAAATTTAAATACAGCAAAATAATTAATTTTAATGCACCAAGAAGTTGAATTTATGATTCCGTTTGTACTTACGTAAACTTTATCACACCTTTGAATGAAGCACTGAATGAAAACAATATGAAATTGTATTTGGTTCGTTGAGTTTGAAAACCTTAGGAAATGTATTTAAATTAACATATTTAAATTAATCTACGGTGACATTCTGAAATACGACACGAACTGTCTGTGGAAGTATTCTTTATTGGAACCTTTAATGTAATCCTAATAGGAATGTTAAATTGATAGTATTCATGTTGTGTATCTTTCACGTGTACTCCACGTTTAACCACGTTTTTAATCAGTGGCGGATCTAGACCGTAGTCAAGGGAGCGACTAACTGCGGGAGGCGGGCGATCTTGAGAGCAATTCTGTTTGATAATCATGGTTTTAGCATACGAATATCATAACTATTTTGTTTTTTTTTCATAAAATACACAATATTTTATAACATTGTGATTATTAACAATATTAAATTTAGTAAACAAATTAAATAATTGTTTAAAGTGGCAAAGTATGTCTTTATCTTTTGAGAGTTCATGTCCCATGGCTATTAGTCCCCCCCGCCCCTCATATATCCGCCATTGTTTGTAATTAATCTATTATCCACACTTATGTCAGAGTATCGGTGACATTCCACAAGAATTAAGGCACCTCAATACATCTCTGTTCATATTATCTCGGGTGCAGTCGCAGCAGTTTGCGGAAGTGTCACTGAGAGGCGTCAGTGAGTATGAGAGAGAGAGAGAGAGAGACTGTGATGGTAAGGATAGTGGGGGGAGACGACGGCGGAGGCGACTCTGGTGGTGTGAGCAAGGGATGGCAACGTGGGTGGCAAAGCGGCAACCGCAGCCGGAAGTTGCGTAGACGACAGACGAAGACATAAACGCGAACTAATCCTTCTGAGACTGACGGGCAATGCTGCTGAGAGTTTGGAGACATGTTGCGGCGAAGGAAACCCGCAGCATTCGGATCCTTCAAAGCAATTAGGTACGTTTCCGCAGACACCGTGCAAGAGTTGGGGTACTGTTTGTCTCTCTCCGTGGGTAGGCTGACCAGCAGTACACAAATGCGTTGCACAAAACGACAGGAACGCACACGTCTTCTTACTTACCAATTATATTTTGATTTGATTTTGATTCACTTTCCAATTACACAAAATAAGTAAAGTATTATGATCGGTCGAGAATTTTTTTCATAACAAAAAATAAAATAAAATATGGTGATTTAACAAACAAAACTTGATATTACCTTTCATAATATAATTTTACTCCACTACAAAGAGACACCACATCGGGTCTCTATTCAAGAAAACACATCGTAATGGTAATATACTACTACAATTACGATAAGAAACATTACTTTCTAAATCATAATTATCTTGTTTTAATATTCTTCAATCCAGTACCGACGCGAAAACACAAAGTTATTACGATAATGACTCACAAACACTCCCAGCTCCAAGCACTATGGAAATCTTTTCATCTACGGCTATGAAGCATGTTTACGAGCAATCTAAGGACTACCATGCAAGGTTGCCAAATATGAGGACCACGGCTTCTAAGGCTATGTTTAAACCGATTGATCTTTAAAATATGTCATCGTGATTGATAATTATAATATATTTTGCTTTTGAGGAAGCATTTTTTGTTTTCTTTTTTTAATGTAATGCAGGGTGCTTGGTGTTATCTTTTTGTTATGAATTATAATTGGAAAGTTGAGTGAGATACACTCAAGATTTTGTCATAAAGATTAGGAATTGTCCAGCCTATCAAAGCTCACATAAGATTAAGGACTCGATATTTTAAAAATTAGGACATTTGTTGCAGGAATGATCGGAAGCAGCAATGGTTTAAAAATATAAATTGATGGATACCTCTATATTTTGAATTTTTTCTTCATTTTTAATTATGACTTCTCTGAAAATTGCACTCGATATTTTCTTACACTTGTTACTTTACCAACACGATTCTTTCAGTTAACTCAGAGTAGTTGTAGGTAGGTCAGCCAGGCATCACTTTTGTCACTTGCATATTGATATACTTTTGAAAGAAAGAAAATACTTTCCCATATAATTACGAGAAAATGTGCGTTTAATTGAATTTTGTAATAATGTAATTTAAATTTTTGTAATTTGTAGTAATGTAATTTTTTAATAATGTAACCTACATTTTCGACTAATTGTTAATAAAATGAGATACGATCTTGAAATTGAGTGCCCTAAGTTTAGATGATTTTAAATACACATGAATGCTTCGACGATTATGCTTATACTTACATTTTGCTGCCTTGCATCTCAACGTCTACCTAAAGGTTCACAAAATTAATGTCGTCTATTGTGTCTCCCTAGAAATGTCAGTACAATCTTTAACTTCATTTGAAACATAATGCTTGGGTACGATTAATTTTGTTATGTTGGAGATTTTGTAGATCATATATCACAAGCTGTTTCTCTCGTCAAGAAACATGTAAGTTCACTTATTACTCGTCAGTTGGTTTTAAATCATTCCATTGATTCTTAAAACAACATTTCTAATTAAAAACACGCATTTGAAAAAATATCGTGATTTTTTTCATGGGAAAAACTTTCTTCTCCAACTCTAACATGCATAAAAAGTAATATTACATTGAAAAAAATGTTTAGAAAATTAATAATGTTTAGAAAACGAAGAACTCTTATGAAAGAATTTGTGACTATAAAATACAAAAAGACGTTGCCACTCTTTTACACAAGTGAATGGCGTCTCTTTAAAAGGCAGTCTGCGCCTCAAGGGCCCTTACGCTTCTAAAGTTTGTCCTTTAAGCTCTTTTATCATCGTGGTTAAGAGATTGTTGGTGTAGAATGACAGCCATGGAGGGACGTAGCCCCTCTGCGCCACTTCCTCTCCTTTACTTGGCACATCCTCCTTCCCCTTCGACGTCTTCTTCACAGCTACCTTAGCGTTCTTCGGCGAAAATTCATTTCCTTTTCCCCACAATCTCGATTATTAAGGTGTTTCACATCGCTTCTTAACCATTGTCATTGCCATTAGAGTGTAAAATTTATTCAAGTCCCGTTTAAAAATTATCCAGGATAAAAAATCTCAATAATTTTTTAAAATTTAAAGTTTCTACTTAATTTTTTAAATATATTTTGTAAACTTTCAACATGTGTCCTCTTCAAGTTTGTTTCAAGAATGTTGAATTTTTTTTGTACTATAATATGAGCACAATTTTTGATATACGAGTATCTGCTTCAATTTTTAACTATGCAATACCGCTTGTATTCTTTTTTGAGATGTCTCTATCTAATAAAGTTTTGTTCCGGAATAAAACGTTACTTCCTTCTTTATTAATCTTCACTAGTCCCAATATGTCTCCAGAAACACGCCATTGCTCAAAATATGACATGTTTTGTACATTTCTCAAGAATAGTTCTTGAAACGTTCGTTCTATAGCTATTGAAATTGTCTTTTTGCATTGACCATGATTGATGATATAACCTAATAGGTTCCTCACTATGTTTAATTAGAATTGACAAAAAAAAAACAACAACTTAAAATAATATTCTATGACAGATCCTTTTTAATTGTTCAAATAATGATTATGAATTTCCTTGTAAGTCTTATACTGTACACTTGCAATAATTAAATATTGAAACAGTTATCCAATAAATAAGTTCAATTTTCACAATTTATTATTAGTTTTAATTCCCTATCTTTCTTTACTCTTATATTTAGACGCTACAAATGTTTTTGAAAGGTTCACCAGATTATTAACCAAATATTTCACTTTCAATCAACTTTCTCTCTCCCCTCTTCTTAACACCTCCTTCCACCTACTTGAATATTCTCCCCTCCGGGACAATCTTCTATCACCCGTTGGCGCCTTATCAGCAACGTTCCTCAGCTTCACCATCGCTCCCCCCACCGCCACCACTTCTACCACCCAGTTCCATCCCCACGCTGTCAGCGCTGCGTAAAATCTCGCTAAGCCTCTTTGTCGATCTCTCGGATAAAAGGTGTCAGTTTGTTTATAGCTAAGTTTGCGTTACGCTCGCTCTTCTCCCAAGGCGGTTTCTTAGAAGGGAAGAGTGAAAGACAAGAGGAAGATGAGAGGAGAGGGGAAGGTGACGTTTTGCTTCGAAGGCCTGCTTGGTGTCTGCGGCGTGCTATCGAGATCAAGGTGGTAGACCACGGAGAAAATAAGCATGAAATGGGAACAAGGTTTTCACGACTGATATGGTAAATGACTTATGAACTATATCTTTTTTTGAAAAGAAAGCTGGAGAAAATGGGAAACGTTATGCAAATGCTATGAGATATATGACACAAAATATTCATCTAATATTGTTAAATTTTTATTTATAATTATCAACAATTATTTAATTAAAGTTTATGTTAACGAAAATAAAATATTTAAAATGAAGTATAATTTAGGTTTGTTAGTCATTCGCGTATTATTTGTTGTCTCTATTTTCAATTTACCTCTCTCATACGTTTTTTTATATCTTCTTATATTTACTTCGTATTGTATCTTAATGGTGAAAGATATTCTAACGAGGGAGCTCCTCTTTTAGATTAATTAAGTAAACGGTTTCTAGACTACAAAGTTTTAATTTTAATTGTACATCCTCCGTTGTTACTTTAGTAGAAAAGACGATCATCACAACTTCTTGTCCAAAATCGTGTTAGGCCTATTATTTATTATATAATAATTAATAATTTCATAAAAGTCCTAATGGATATAATACTGTATTATATAATTTATTGATTCACAATAAAATCATTTATTCGAAAGTCATTTCAGATACAAATTTCTCAGTAATTGCATAGAATAATTGTATAGTTGTACACAGTATCAGCAAAGTATAACCAAAACACACGAAATAAAAAATACGGGATTTTCAGTAAAAGATTAATACAGGTTGTATATTTTATGACACGACAGTATGTTTATTTGTCCGTTGCCTTGTTTAAATACATAAAAGTTGTGATTGAGCTGCAGGGTGATTATTATAATTGAACATAATATTGAATAGTTGTAAATATTTTGAAATATAATGGGTGAAAACATCTTCAAAATTAAATTTCTATTATGGTTTATCGACAAGATGAAAGTGTCACTAATTCATCGTTTATCTTTAATTATCAGACCATATCAATATCCATTAGGAATGAAACAATAGCATTGAACCTTGATTACAGTTCATTAATATCTATTCCAATAATTTGTTACTTTATAGACTTCAATACCCATTATTGCAAGTTACAGGAAACTTCTATGTCGGTGATTGCTTGCTGAATATGAGCACTTCCCGGCGATTCAAGCGGCGTAATGAGTTATGGTGATTAATTTTAGTTAATTCTGCGAAAATAGCGAGTATGAAATTGTTTGTTTACAAATAGTTAAACATTTAATTTGATATTGATGTCATTTCGCCTTAGAGAGGCAAGCAAATTTGACTGGTGCTTCCAAATGCATGTGTGGTGACCATCAAAATATAGCGTTTCGCCCACGACACTGTTTTCAATTTAAACTCTCAAAATCTCGTACAATCGAACAAACTGCTAATTTCACACTTGCAGTTCAATTATTTGTTTTATTAATTGACAAGTACGGTGGAATGTAAATAACACGTACATCAAATTTGTTTTGTAATTCGAGAACTACGTCGAAACATTGATTCGCTCATGTAATTTACGGGTGAAAGAGAAAGATGTTCGCAGCTGAGCGAAATGTACTGATTGCTTTGTTTGTACGTCGGGTAGATTAAAAATCAATCACGCAGTGTGTTTACTGATTTGATGGTATTGAGGACGAAGGAAAATAGAGCAATGTCCATAGAATATTGCGCGTACACTTTGTAAATGAAATACTGAATGCTTGACCAACTTTCATTGAACAGACAAAAGAACAATGTTTCAAATACTCTAAAATATAAGGAATCTAACCTGAAGAATTACTATCAATGAAAGCGAGCTTAACAATGTTCCGGAATATTCGTCTACACCTTTTTAAACTCAGAGAAATAATGTATCGGTAAATATTGTCTTGATATTTGATTATAAATTCTCTCTTTTGTTCTGTCGAATGATGTTGGCTAACCTTTTAAGATAAAATAAAAGGCAGGGGTACCGGGAAAAAACTTGGAAATTACAAATATAAACTCTAGTTTCTTATAGTACATTTCATTTATTACAGTGAATAACATTTTTTGCATTTTTTTATTTTTTTTATAGTAGATGGCGATTCAATCGAGTTGACTACATCAACTGCTTGTAAATTTGAGAATCGTTATAACAGGTGATCATTTATGCAAATTCTGTATTCTTGCATCGGATACGCAAACAAATAATCATTAAATATAAATATATAAATATAAATTTATTGTCAAAAAACAGTACAAACTGCGTATGACCACGTGGAGGAAAAAAAAACAACTAATTTACTCTCCGAAAGCAAGCAAGGGACCATCCCATCAATTCCGATCAAGGGCCCTAAGGCAGAGGCGGATTCAAAAAATTCAGCAAAAATTCCTAGATAAGATAAAAAGTTAGCTGCGAGTTATAATACTAATAGAATGTCAATATGTTTGTAATTTTAAGCAAAAAATTACATGTAAGTTATTATCGAACTATAGATTATTCTGAGTATAGTGCTTAAAAATTGAAATAACACTAAATTCACGATTTATTGTTACAATAGACCCGCCCCTAGACAAAGCCTAGAGAACCTGTATGATAAATCCGCCTCTACCCGAAGGAAAACCGGAGAAAAACCCGGGCCAGGATGGGGCTACAGAATTTATGTACACAAACGTGCCAATGTTGAGTACACATTCATACAATATTCATAATAAATATTAATATTCGTCCTCAAATTTATTTTTAATTGAATATACTTTCAGTAACTTTCATTAATGGTGACCATTTATTATCTTAAGATCGAATAAAATAGAACAAAAAAAACAGTTATGTATATTGGCCAAAATATTTTTGTTTCAATATTTTCGATGCTACTCTTTGCAATTGTTTATGAAGATTAGTAAAGAATTTGATTAAGAGTTATACATTACGAGAGAAAGTAATATCATATTTGAAGATGTTCCTTGGAGTTTTAAAATGCGCGAACGGGTGGTGAGAGACATGTGTATGGGTGGAAATCTGTTAGTAAGGAGACATAGTGACTTCGACACTCCTGTCTCGTCAATTTTATTTTAGAAGAACCACAATAATTCCCATGAAATGAAGTTGAAAGTTACTAATATTCCCTGTCCGCAAATGATTTCTAATTTAATAGAGCAGGATTGTCACCGATACTATCCCACTCAAAAAAATTCTAAACTTTGTTAAATGTTGGAGTTATGCCCAGGAAGTTGCTGTAACACATATTTTTCCAAAACTGTCTCTCATTATTTTATTCGTACACATTATTTTTATGAGTAGCTTTATGTAAAATATACATTTTATGTCGAGAAAGTAATATGATTTGTAATTGTTTTTCTTCTTTCAATCACGCTTTAGAGACAGTTTCTGTAGAAAAGACTTTCTGAGACTAATATTTTTAAATGGGAAAGTGACTAATAATATAATCCCAATGTAATATTTTACTACGTGCAGAATTTTCCTACCTCCGGTTAGTAATTCATATTGGTTTTAATAATTAAATTGCAAGTAAAGTAAAATAAATTTATTGTAAAACAGAAATTTTGTTTTTGAAGAAAAATAAATTTATTGTCAAAAATGTAATTGCGAACTGCATTTGACCACGGGGAGGGCAGTAAACTAATTTATTCTTTGCAAAGAAGCAAGTGACCATCCCATCAATTGCGACCAAAGGTCACAAGACAGAGCGCATTTAACATTTCAGCACACTCCTAAAATATGAATAAAAATAGTCCGGTACGTGTTATAATATTAACAGAATACCAACAAATTTGTATTTAAAAAATAAAACAAAATTTAACGAGTGCATATTATAAACTATAGGTTTTTGAAAAATTATATTTATAAATCGTAACTATTATAATAACTTTAAAATCAAGATTTATTATTTCAATCGATGTCGCCCCTTGTCAAGAACTGTAGAGCCTGTATGAAAATTCCGCCTCTACCCGAAGAAAAACCGGAGATAAACCTGAACCTGGATGGGGGCACGAAACACATCATCGATTCAATACTTTGATAAATCAAATTCAAAAATATCTAACGATATAATTAACAAACAATTAATAATTTAGGTATTTAGCGCTCGAATAAACTTGCTTTAAACTATAAGGTACGTTTCAAGGGGGAATGATTTTCGTCAAGAGTGAACAAATCAAGATCCAACGAAAATTGTAGCCAACTCCGTATTTATTATCATGGATTATGCTGAGGCATTATAAAACATTAGAAATATCATCGTAAAAATTATAAAAAGTAAGTTAATTATACCGAAAAAAATTATGTAAAATTAGCTTGCGGAATCTTTAATACGCTTTAAGAAATAATTGATAATACATATATTTATTAATAGAGATATTGATTGTGATATTATATTGCACTTGCAATAGTAATTTCCGTGAAAAGTAATTATTTAATTGAGGTGACAATTTGAAAGAAAGGGAAGAAAACCATGCCCGCATTGCGGAGGGAACGTGGCACGTTTGGAGTAACGTGGCGCCGGCTGTGCGTTGACGTCGGAAGTGGCAAGTAGAGATGACACCCCGCGACAACAGACGGCTCCATGAACAGCTGCGGAAAGCTTCCATAGCAGTGGAACAAAGAAGGAGAGTGAGAGAGACCTCTCGGAAATATTGCTCTTCCAAAGTCAAATTGCGCGACTTAGAACGTTTTCTGTCTCATTGGTAAATGAATCGTGTAGTCCGAAATTGTTATGCGTTTCATTAATTACCAACGGAGAAGTAATTCAATATTTTATATATATATATATATATATATATATATATATATATATATATATATATATATATANTACTAATATGTAACCCACAAATCGTGTATGTAATCCGCTGAAACACACTTTTACACATATATTTATTAGCAGATTTCATGACGCGAATTATAGATCACTAATAGACTTTTCGCCTAGCAAGGATGTCATGATCAGTGAGTGGATGGCATTTACGATGACCCAGATACTCTATTGTTAAACATAATTGATACAGTTTGGTAAACAACAACAAACAAAATGAGAATTATCATCCATATGATAAAATTATTGATCAGTCGCTTTGTAAATAAGGATATGAATATTTCATTAGCAAAAAATGGAATTAAAACCTGCGTTTAACAATGAAGAGAATAATAAGCAAATTTACTCCGGAGGAAGCAAAGAACCTCATAATCATCTCCGATAAAAGTTTTCCTAGGAAAACCGGAGAAATACCCGATCCAAGATCAAGCTGCAGCGATAACCTACGCCTACGTTGTAGGCTTATTATCGTTTAGGTTAAATACAGATCACTACAAACACAAGTGGGACGCCAATAGTACAATAACAATTGAGTAATTGTCTGCTCAAATGAAGAGAAATGGATAGGAAAGTTTATGACGCATGTTTAATATGTTCCAGGAAGTGTGAAATATTCTGAACTGTGAAATATAAGAATAAAATTTCAGAGCTTAATTTGAGCCAGAACATTCATTTTCGTTCTGAAACACGCATTATTCTTTTTGTAATTTCGTAGTTAATTATACGTATTACTTCTTTTGTAATTTACTCGTAAAAAATCCTTTGTATCATTTAAGTTTTGTGTTTCAATGGCCTTAGGGAATAGGAGGTATTGCAGAATGACTAATATATACAACTTACAGTCAGAATATCGTCTTTGCCTTGGATGATACACTATTCCATTAGACGATCATATTCGTCATCATCATCGTTATTACAAAAATTAAATATAAGTCCAGATTCCATGCAGCATTCCAAAAAACGTCATAAAATAAATTAATAAGCTGCTTTTGTTGGACTTTCACGTTTCAAAGTTGGAAAAGTTTAGAATTGTGAATTTCCTCTTTTTAAACCTCTATTCACAGAGATAATTACAATTTTTATAGTTCTTTCCGCAAATAAACGAAAATTGTATTGCTATGGGAAAATTAAATGGTGTTCTGCTTTATAATTATTTCAGGACTTTTATGGTTAATGTAGGAAATAGCATTCCTGGTAAAATACGAAACAAAATGTTTTTAAAAATTGTATTCGTATCAGAAATAACGCGCAAATGTATGGTCAAATAGAAGATGACTATACATATTATTTATATATATATATATATATATATATATATATATATATATATANAATAAAATGAATAAGATAAATAATAATATTCAAACATTTCTGAATATTGTGAGGTGAAGTGAATAACTTTCTTTGATATCACCAATAAATATAAAATAAATACAAACATACTTCACATGCAAATTTTTTCGAAAAAACGTTCTACATTTCGCAGAAATTTATAAAATACGCTCATTGTAACATGTCTTAAATTATTATCACGTATTATTTGAATAAGATTCCGAAGTAGAGGTTTAATTATATTTTCACTAATTTATTACATTTTCTGATTGTTTAAAAGCTTTTAAAGTGAAGAAAATAGTACATTTATGCATTCTAAAATATTTAAGAACAAATTTGCTGGTTGTTCAAATAGAAACCTGTCAAGTAATAGGTATGCGAACTCCACGTATGCTATATTTCTGGAGAAAAATAATTCTTTTTAAGAAAAATAATTCTCATAGAATGAGTCTGTTTCGAGATATTTGAACCTAATTTTATATTGATGTTTCTTCATTAACTAACATGAGAACTTCCTCTGAAATTTCCGAAGTGGTGATACTTGAGCAGATAACATTTATTTTAATCGGAAAAATTTATTTGAATCAAAATAACCAATAAATGAAAATCGTGTGTTAAAAATATTGTCTTCTTTTCAAATTGAATGTAGAAAGAGGCGTTTGTTTGAGACAAGAAATCAAATATGCATCTAAACAAATCTCACTTGTTAGCTACAACTATTATTTGAATCATTTATCAAAGGTTTCTCTGCAAGAAACACATCGTCATTCCTGTCAAGGCAGAGTATGACACTGAAATCCATACATAATCAATTGTGCAGGAACGCCTGTCTTTCCCAAGCAATGAGACGATAGATGCTAATGCGACTGCAGCAGAAAGACCCACTCCGTGCATTAAGCGTACATCTACCGCAAAGCGGGGAGTCATTAATTAAATCGGCCGAGGCAAGACTGAAGTCGGCACCCGTTGACACGGAGAGTTAATGCGGAAATGATTGAGAGCTCTATAAACCACTTGGAGGAGCATTATCGCGCGGTGGCAGCGGTCGCCGTTCGTCGTTTGTTTGCGGTACGCGGCGCGCCGGTAGTTGGGCACGTCGGCGGTAGATGGCAGCGCGGTCGTCCCTCGCACGTCAGAGGCGGAAGTGGTCTCCACTTCATGGCCGAAGATTAGTCAAACGAGCAGTGGGGTGTTAGGCGATTCATTTTGGCTCGATTGCGCAATGAATGTGAATTCGATATAGATTCAATCGATCTGGCTGAGGAAGCACCAAAAGTGCTCACTTGATTTCATCAAACTAGAGATACGTTATTCCGAATGCATAGCGATAATGGGTGTTATACTCGTATCTTATGAATGAATTATTTCCGTTTCATTATAAAACATCTTACTTCTTAATACTATATATAGTATTAAGAAGTGTACACATACATACATATTATATATATTCGCTACATATTGTATATATTCGCTTTCTCGTAAAATTTTATATTGGCAAATGTTTTTTGAGCAATTTTCTATTTACATCGGTCATTTTTAGGTAGTTACAAATTGTTTGATTAATTCTATTTTTCTTTATACTTTCCCAACAAATAAATGAGAAAATTGGTTTAGTACATCACATGTGTCATAAAATATTGGTAAAGAAATAGAAGGATTGGGATCATATAAAGATTTGTTTGACATGTCCTGCACCTTTTAATCTCCGATTGCTGAGAACTGAAATAAGAAAAAAATGAGTTGATAAAATATTAAGGAATGAAACAATATTCTTAGTTTTCTTCAATACTAATAACAAAATAGATATTAGTGAAGTGGTAGTAATTCTAATTACAATACTTATAAGTTAACTACGTCTAACTACTCACTCCATTTGAGGTTCATATTCATTTACAATTAAATATTCGTAGACACTGATCAATACTTAAAAGTTACTTAATGACATGCATTTGGGAATAGGCTCGCGGAATATTATTAGTTCGGAATTATACATTAATTTGATACTAATTTAAACAAAGCGTGAGGCGCAATATCATATTTAGATTCTCACCAAAGTTATGATCTAATATCGGAGATACATATTTTTCCAAAGCCATGAAATGTGTGATTGCGTTTGGATACCAGAAATATTTTCTTACTATCACTATAAGGTCATATTGTATTTAAATTGACAAATATGGTGCCACTGAAAATGTGGTTAATTCCTCAATGGTTTGGACATATCACTCACTTAGCAAAAACTATTGAATGGATATCAATAGTATTTAGAAAAGGATCCATGTACGAAAAGAGAGTTGTACAGACCTAAGTCGCTATCGAACTCTACTTAGCAGAGTACGACAGCGAATTACGTCTGTACGACTCTGACATTGATCTTAAGAAGGTTACAGAAAAATGGCCGAAACTTTGGTAGTCATGTCTACTGATACGAGGTTTGTCCCTGACAAACAGGTTTATTCAGCAAAATTAAATCTCATAATGCATGTCTATATTTTATTCTGAATTGACTCCGTAAATAAGATTTATTTCTCAGTGCATGTTTCCAAACAAGTGTTTTCCACTGACGTTTCTCGGAATAATGCGGCTTTTATGTGTATTTGAGAGTCTTTATGTATACATTGGTCCATACCCAGTTTGAGATAAAGTTGGCAAATTGAATGGCTCTAGCTTCACTTCCTCTCTCTCCTCCTCTTTCTCTCTCTCTCTCCCCTTCCTTTCTCACGCACGCACACTCAGTGAACGACGCTGCGACGAGATGTAGAAAATGGTCTCTAAATTTTGAACAACTTCCGAGTGACTGATGGTTCCGATTCGAAGAACTCGGAAAAGGCGGAGCACTACCAGCGAAGGGATGGTGAGAAGATCAGCACAACTCCAGGAGACAGGGGGAAAAGCAACTGAAGAATGTGGAGAAGATCCTGCAGGCAGAGTGCAATGACGAGATGCATGAAATGAGAGTTGAAGAATAAAATAGAATTTTCAGAGGAAAATGAAAAGCAATGACTTAAATATTCAACTATTATAAACGCAACTTAGGATAGATATTTCTATTTTATACAAAATGAAATATAAACGGTTTGCAACAAAATGAATGGAAGGATATACGAGATGTAGCTCCTTTATTTCTCTCACACCTTTCGTACTAACTGTCAAAACTATACAATCATCGATAAATTTTCATTTTCACAAACAAGCATATGAGAACTGCGTATAACCACTGAGAGAATAATGAACTGATACACTACCCGGAATCAAGCAAATGGATCATCCCATACGACTCAAGGCAGTGGTTAATCTGACATATGTGTCCCAATACCTATACTGGCATGTGCAAACCCTTCCCCACCGAATATTAACAAAAATATTTACCCGACTTTTAGAATATCTACAGAATATTTAATAAATATTGTTTCCAGAGATTAAATTTCTGTTGTGCATGGTTCATTATAATTGGTGAATGGTTTCTTTAAGGATTCAATAGAAATCTAATGTGATAGAGCTGAGGAGAGGCGTTATTATATTGTGTCTATGCTCCCTGAACTTTCGCTAGAATAACAGGAACAAACGACTTGAAACTATTGGAGACAGTTTTCAGAAACTTTCAATAATGTTTTTTGATTTTTATATGAAGTATCCTCTTAATTAAAGGGCTAAATATTTAAGAGCATGTAGTTTAAATCAAGTACAGATTACTCATATGAAATAAGTGCCATCTGTTTTGTGAAAACTATTGCGCACAAACCGACGAATATTTGAGCAGACGTAACTTAAAAATTCACCGGTTTAGTATCATCTATCACAAAACAGATTTTTCCGTCAAAATTTTGCAATCCAAAATGTTTAAGATTACAATCAATATATTCTAGTTATAAGAAAGCAAAAACTTGTAAAGTTCAAACAAATTTTATTAATCGTCCAGAGGATCCATTAATTACTTACAAGATAAAGGTAATGAGTCTAAAACCAATTCCTCTTTATTTACGTTGGTTCATTTTTAAATTTTAAAAAAATAAAATATATCGTAAACATTGGGAAAAGTCCCATCAAGACGAGGTATGGGTCACAATTTCGAATCTTCATTAGGAAACAGTTGTGAGTAATTGCAGGACATTTCTAGGATAATGCGTCGTCTTGCGTTTTCTGAGCATTTAAGTCATAGTAAAATATTCCCTATACAGTTATATTTCACCCTACGGAAATTCACACAGTATCTAAAATGGTACCATTAACTCACCAAGCTGAATGCCCTGAGTCAAGACGAGAAAAAATCGCTCTGCGCTGATACACAACGCGGAGGACATTAACCCAGAAAGCTTCCACCAAGTCCTACATCACTTCGCATGCCAACTCCAATTAGAAGAATCTGTGAGGGGAAGCATGCTTTTAGTTATTCCGTGCGATTCAACGTTTGGAAAGCGACGCTACGAATAAATAGCATCTACAGGGGTTGTTGGTGTTTGATACCGCCCATGAAATATTTCTCCTTTTTCCTGTTGAATGGGTGAGCCGTACGAAGAAGGATACAAGATGTTGCCCTCGCTTCGCGCATTAGACTCTTCGCTTCAAAGCGGCTTGTGGGAGGGAAGAAGGCGAGTACGAAAGCGTATTCACCATAGTGAAACGTGTACATGCTATTCACATGATTTATTTCACCCAAAACGTTGTGACAGCATTGGGACTATATTTAGGATAGAGAGCAAAGGAATTTCTTTCTTGGTGACGTAAGTAGTCAGGGTTTGAATATCTCCGAGTGTAGATGTTTGTGAGTTCTTTGATTCAATTGATTACTCTATCATCACAATTATTTTATTTGTTATCTCCCTTATATTCATATTGCATTGGAGACAAAGGAGGCTGTGGAAAGTCGCCAAAACTCATACATCATCTTATCTGCCAGTAAAAAAACATGAAAAGAGTAATGGAAAAAAAATGGAATGAGAGCATATGGATGGCGCTAGCAAAGGAAATTGATGCTATAAGAACTTGGTCCATTGTACAATATCCGTTACACAAGTGCTGTGGGTGAGAGAAAAACCTTTGAGTTTCCCTTCATTTTATAGCATTTCTGATACGCTTAAACGTGACTTCATGATAGAACTTGAAAATATCGTACATAATTTTGAATTACTCTGTATAATGGCTTACATTCGTATATTTTTGATAGAAGAGGACAGGCATTTTCGATTACCAAATTTGTATATTCATGAGATTTTAATTGATTTTATTTGTTTTAAAAGTAATAAAATAAGCTAAGGTTGACAATAACAGCCTTGAATTGCACTTTAATCTTACTAATGAACGACATAGGATATTGCTTGTTGATAATGGAATATTCCATATATATATATATNTGTGATTTGAAAATTAGACTTATCAACAGGAAGTAACCCACTATTCATTTTGGTCATATTTCTTGTTTTTGTAGCAAGATATTTGATTCTATAAGAGAAATGTAACAGATCGATCAAATAGAAAGATTTTACTAACAATTATAAACAATCGGAGATTAAAATCGATTGTATCATCAATTTAGTAGGGTATTACTACAACGTATTTACTCATCACAAGGAAAGGTAAAACTGTCCAATTGTAATGTAACATAAAAAGTGCACACTGTCTCCCTGGCATTTGATAATTCACCATATTCTTTGCAAGTGGTGTCAATTTAACTCGGTTCCACAATATGCACAATTTTTCTTCCAACTTTGTCCCTCTCCAACACTATTTGCCACAGCAAATTTAATGAGACTTTTAAGATATCGTATTTTATAAACTAGACACAGTCTTTACGGATTATACCAAAATAAGAGTGAGAATGGAGGCATAACGGGAAGACCAAGAGAAGAGTTGAGGAGAAAATGGACGGTAGAAGAGGAAAAAGGAACCGAGGGTATTATTAAAGGGAGTAGCAACATTCAGCGTAAAAATGTGTAAAAGTTTGTTATAAATTAGCTATATGTCAGAATATTCTGACTGCGTCGTCAGTTTTCCCTTCTTTTCGGAATAGGGGAGTATTTCACGGACTCGAGAAGTTACATTTAAAGTTCGATCAGGGATACGTAGCTTTTAGTTAAAATTGAATGATGCAGATTCTCGTATCTACGCTTGTTGTCCAACCAAGGTCTTATATTAATAATAATAATAATAATTTATTACTCTGCAAGAGAGCAATTCTTGTTGGCAGATGAAGAAGACGACATAAGAAAAATATACATATCATAAAAAGAAGTTAAATAACAAATCAAACGCCCAAATATCTGTAATCACTCACACATACATGGTATAAAATGTTTAGAAAATGAGGACAGAAGGTACCATCGAGAAATTAGTGGTGCAAAACCATTGCACATACTTTCTCATATACATTTCTCAGTCTGAACTAGAGAGATATATTAAAGTATTCTATTAGGAGAAAGTTGATTTTAATATGTTTCTCTATACTTTGGTCGTCTCCATTTTCCCCCTTTTTAAAACGTTTATAAAAGAAATAATTTTACTAGAATTTATATAAAATAATCTCTAATATACAAATTCTGTTCGTTGATTCTGGGATAGATAAGATCAGCAAGATTTATATTCTACTTCCAAGGTATATTAGTAAATAGATATAAAGATAAATAGGATATTATTATCACGAGAACAAAGCAAGCAAAACATCAATAGTCTTATATAATTTAATTAAAAATTACAAAGCTAATTTCTTTGCAAATTGAAATTGCGAAATTTATATTAATAAAAATTAACCGTATCTATGATTAATTTCTGTGAAATAGATGATACAGTTTGTTTTATTTACTTTCGCTTATTTCGTAACGCTACTTATTTATCTCGTCTAAGAATTCTATAAGTGTTAAAATATATTACCTAATATAATATTATTTTTATCGATTGAAACTGCTACAAAACATTGAATTAAAAATTCTGGAAAAATAAGCAAAAATATTTTTCAGCACACGTTACATTCAAGACAAAAAAAAAACACAACCAAGTTCATTCTTCCAACGATAAGTAATAACGTAAAAAACACTCACGTATCAAATAATATGCATGAACATATAAATATGACACACAGCTTGCACAAGTTAACAACAACATCCGGCAAAAGAAGCAGTGGATACATCTGATACGTAAGCTCACTCAGCGAAAAGATGCAACCCGTAACTCCCGGATGAAAGGTTACGAGTTGGGAGTAGGGGTCGCGTAGGTGCCAGTTTAACGATACCAAGAGACACATAAGATGCAGATATTCCTCTGTTATCCTTTTAAAAGTATAATATTAAAATGACACATCTTCAAACATATACTCATTATTATATTAGTCATTATTATATTAAACATATAGTCATTAACATTAAATATATAACTTTGAATATATAAAGTTGAAATAGTAAACAAATGCGTAATGTAGCAGACATAAATTATTTTACTGCGTCTACATCAAACTATCAAGCCAAATACAGTTAATGCAGATGTAATGCAAAATATCTGTTCTTTACGTACAAAAAATTAAAGCAAAATGATAGGAACCGTTTTTGGGAAACATTCAAAAGTGTACTTTGACCGTTATATGAAGTAACCTTCGTTTTAAAGCAGAAACAAAATCACAGTACGTGCATCGACAACAAGTAAATTCTATCGTACATGCGAAATTTGAATAAAATTGATTCATCCACTTACGCAGAATCATTGCGCACACACGGACAAACAAATAAACGGACAGACGTACTTTACGTCAATAACAGTTTTTTCGAAATAAGAGGTTTTCAAAATGGATAATTTCATAAAACTCTCAGTTTCGAATTTTCTCACGAATACAATACTTTCTATGTACTACGTAAGTAAATTAAACTAATTTTTGTGATCGGCGTCAGATATTATTTTAAAACAACTTTTTCTGAATCAGAGTCCTAAAAATTAAAATTTCTGTTAAAAAATCTCGCGATTGATTTTTTTCTCATCACAATTTTTTCACAACTACTTGTAAGAAGAAACATGAAGAAAAACAAAGTATTTTAGTCGAGCTCGGACGTTCTTTTATGAACCAATTGTTTCAATCAGGAACTCACAAAAAACGGGTATTTCCGAGAAAATCACGCGATCGACTATTTTTTCGGTTCTTTATTCTATACGACAAAAGAAATGATCAATAAAATTTTAGTCGGGCTCAAAGCCAATAATTCAACCAATAACTGTCTTTTGTTAGATATTTGAAAGTAAAATAAATATTCAGAATATTATTCTACTCTACCTCTGAATCATCGATGTTAAATAATATTCAAAGTTCTTAAAATAGTAAAACAAATGCGTAATTAGTAGACAAATTATTATACTGCGTCTATACCAATCTTTGAAGCGAAATACCGTTAATGCGGATGTAATGCATACTTATTGTACTTTACGTACAGAAAATTTAAGCAAGTCGTCGGAGACGTTTTTGACAAACATTGAAGAGTGTACTTTGACCTTCATGTGAAGTACCCTTTATTTTAAGGAAGAATCAAAATCAGAGCACGTACATCGACAAGTAACATCTATCGTAAATACGAAACGTTAATTGAAATGATTCATCCATTTACGCAGAATAGCTGCGCACAGACAGATAGACGGACGTTATGCCAAAAACCGCTTTTTCAAAAGAAGAGGTTTTCAAAACGGATGTTTCCGTAAAAATCTCATTTTCGATTTTTTTTTTCAAGAATACAATACTTTCTATATACTACGTATATGGGAAAGTAATAAAGTAAATTAAACTATATTTTTTTGTTGGGGACGAATGTTATTTTAACAACAACTTTTTGGCAATCATAGAACCTCAAAAATGAATATTTTTTGTAAAAACCTCGCGGTGGATTGTTTTTTCTTTTTACAACTTTTTCAAAACTACTCGTTAAAGGCATAAAGAAAAACAAAGTTTCTTGTCTGGTTCGGACGATCTTTTAAAAACCACTTTTTTGGAATCACGAACTCAGAATCGCTTCGCACAGACGGACGGACTTACAGGCGGACGGACGTTATGCCAAAAACTACTTTTCCGAATCAGGGGTCTCCAAAACGGATTTCCCTAAAAATCTCATTTTCTAATTATTTCACAATTACAATATTTCTATATTCTACGTATATGAGAAAATAAANCCTCAGATGATATCATCTTACTTCACTTCACGTCACATGTACACCTATTTCGAGGAAGCGAGAAGATCGTGGCGAAAACATTTTACTTTTCTTCTGGAAAGTTCCTAAAAATTGTACCAGGTCAGTGCTTATTCTTGTGTATATTTCTCTCTCTGTCAACTCCTATTTTCTTCTCATTCATGTCATTGGTCTTTCGAAATCTCGCTACAACCAAATATATAAAAAAATTCTGTTAATTTTGCACAGTTATTTCTCTTTGCGTACCCCGCAGTCACTTCAATATCATGAACTTCTTTGGAGCCTGCCAACAAAAAGATAGTATTTCTCGAAACTTAAAATAATTTTACTTGTGAAATAAAATCTTAAATATAGAAGGTTATCTTGCATAGGCAAAAACAAAGTGCGCTCTTCCCCTTTCCCCTTCACCTTATTCCTTCGAGACATGTTGAGCAGACGAAGTACGAGTCACTGCTACGCGAGAAGAAAATATTAGGATTCGGAGGGGGCCTATATTAAAATTTTCAAAAATAATCTAAAAAAATGAGAGGTATATTAGATGATACAGAGAATTTATATTATCTTATTGAGACAATTTATTTAATAACTTTCGGTTAGATGAAAATGGCTACAAGTTGGGAATCGAACCCTCTGCATTGATCTCAGGGTTGATAAACTCTACATTGCTCGTTCACCTTCGACAAGTGTACACCATTGACACACAGATCTTACTCCCAAAAGACACGAGACACATACCCTGATGTCTGCAAGACATACAGGAATCCCGGGTTCGCTTCCTGGGTCATCGCCATTTTAATCCGACCGAATGTTATCACATATCTTCTCCCCGTGTAGATACACGGAAGAAATATTTTCGTAACTTATTTAAATTTCTGTAGGTCTAACGTTCTAGTTAAAATGAAACTTTCTTGTTTAAACGAATATTATTTTCTTTTGTTCTAACCATAACCCGTGCAAAATTACAATCCAGAAAGATTTTATATTAGAAGCCGCGAATGAAAATTCACAATTTCTGGTTGCGGGACGGCAATATGCGGCTTCGAAATAGAATGTAGTTAGTGTTTTGCACGCTGCCAGATAATGAAAAGGCAAAATTACTTTGCCTTGGCTCTGGCACTTCTCTGCAAAAATTACACCTAACTCTCTCAAAGAGGCAATTCAAATTTGTAATAGGTTTTTATTCATCTTACGTAAAATTTCATCATTTCTTGAAGAATGAGTTAACGCCTTGCAAATGATCGAAGTTTTTGACAATAACAAAAGTTTCCGGAATGTATTTCTTTACACAGGAATACCTTACGCCTGTTATTTTTGTTTCGTCAAAAACCATTTAAAACACTCCTTGAAACAGATGTGACGTCTCCAAACTGCATTAAAAGAAATCGTATTATATCTTTAAGTGAATAGAAGTTAGGGAGAGAGAAAAATAAGATGAGAAGAAACAACGAGAAAACATTGCAAGTTTCTTTTAAGACTGATGTTCTCGAGTACGAGCTGCTTGTGCGTTGTGATGAGATTTTGCTGTGACGTTTATAGCAGGCGTGTCGTTAGTAATCTCAGTTATCGCGAAGAGCTTCTCTTGACTTTGCTGAGTTATATGTTCTCCCATACCCTCTTTCACTCTCCATCCCTCTCCCCCGTCCTTCCACTCATTTCCGCTCGCGAAGACGTTCTGCCTCGGAAGTTTCGCTTTTGCTCTTCTCCATCCTTGAATAAGAAAAAGAGAAAATGTGTAATTCTGGAGAAAAATAAGATAGAAGTAAAACTCTTACAATTAAAGAGAAAAAAAAAGAGTCAATGAAGCTTATAAGTTCGACTTCTTAGAATAACGCTTTTATCAAACTTCAACCCATCGTGACGTTTTCCTGGGTACAAATTTTCAAACATGAACTTAGTGGAATTTAATTTACCTTCAACTCATTACATATTTCTAAAACTTGAACATCAAAAAAATGTTATTCCTTTCTTATTGATGTCGTCGTTATGCGAATGTACTACAATATAGGTAAAACTACTGATTCAAATTTTGTTACTGGCGTCACAAATGGGGAAAATTAAAATTTTCGTTTGAGGTATTCATAACAGTTCGTATAATTTAAAATTTGATCAATTCTTTTACCTTACAAGTGAGGTTTAAATATGTTGTTTTAAGTTACTTATTAAATGACTTACTTCATATCAATTTTTCAACGATGTACTCCAAATTTTTTCCTACGATGACTCCCTTTTTGCATCCTACCATGACAAAACATTCGGTTGATGTTCAAATTTAATAGCTCGAGTGAACATAGTTTTCATTCAGTTTTAAAATTAATGAAACGATGAATAAAAAACCTTTCGAGCGAATATCACCAAATTACCAATAAAACGTCGTAAACTTCTGCCTACTGACGTAATCCATATTTTACTCTTATGTCTTATGAAAGGTTCAGAAACGCTTCAGAATCACAATACACCAGCAGAAAATCGACTGGACAATACTAGAAACACTTGACCAATACTGAGTTTTCAATTTTGGTTCTAACTACTATCGTTTAAGTTTTTTGCTTCTAGTGTAAAGTTTTCTACAATGTCGTCTTTGTTTCACCGGTTCAGAGTTATAACGAGGGATTTTAAATTGAATTAAACTGAAATGAGTTATCTTTGTGGATATGACTATTTCATCATTTCATCTAAATACGTGATGAAATTTAAAATACAAGATAGTAATAAATATTTCACTGAAAATACTATACAATGAGAATTATATAAATCTATATTTTATATTTTATCTCAATCTAAGAGCCCGAGCTGTAATCTTGCAGTTATACTATTATGAAAGTACCAATCTTGGGGGGCCACTGTATTATGAAAGTAGTAAATGGTATGTATAGCGGTTATATAGTATTTTGTAAATGTAAATGAACGTAATATATTTCATACGTGAATCCACGAGTTTCGTCACCAATTGAACAAACTGCATTCTGTTCTGTGATAGTTAAATTATATAGAGCGTTAAGTAAAATTACCTGGGAGAAATTTCCAAAATTGAAACTTCGTTTGTTTTTTAAAACTAATTCTAAAAGATAAATTATACAATATAAGATTAGGACGCTTTCATAGTCCGGAAAATTATCTTTGTAATGAAACCTAATATGTGGCAATTGGTTCCAAGTGACGATATACGAAAAATGTATCATTTAGAGATGAGTTATGGCGACGTATTAAATTTGCTGTGCAAGCAGTAGTATTAAATTTGCTGTACGGACAATCAATCTTGCTCCCCTAATCATTACAAACTTCTGTTCCGAAAATGGAAGTGCGTAGTCTGACCTAGACGTGGAGGGGAAGTACCACTCCGAGCCTCACACTGCAGTCGACTCATTGGGGCCGGTGCTTCAACAAATGTCGGGCGCTCTGCGCAAAGGGGACCAGTGTCACGTGACGACGCCGAGGAGCGCGCAGTGCAAACACTACCATCTATAATGAAAACCGCACAAAAGCCCATTAATTCACGCGACCAACGGCTCCACGCACCGACCCAATTTGTCCCTTCCCTCTTGTCCTTCAGCGAGTGGGTGGTTCTTTTGGAAATCTTGTAATAGCATTGCATCTACGAAGTAATAGGCTGCAATTGTCATTGCATGTCTCCTGACAACTGTTTTTCTATTATAATAATTTCCTTTCATGAGATGTATTGTTATTCATTTATCACAATTGTTAATGAAAATAATCTTCATAAAACGTAGTGATAATTTTAGGTAGGTTGGTTATACACTACTACAATATTATCTTTCAACAATTATTCCATTAAAACAATGAAATTAAATTGTGCAAAAACGTTACGCTGTTACAGAAGATATGTACTTCTATAAAATTACAGGTAAATACGTCCACATTTACAT